>CAJNRD030001123.1:1581642-1672582 GCA_905319865.3 Cotesia congregata | reverse complement strand
ATCCCGTTTGAATCGGTCGAGCCGTTTAAAAGTTATGAGAGGTTTACGTTCATGCACGAAACACACACATCAGACAAACTCACACACACACACACGCACGCACACACTCACATACCCACACACACACACACACACACACACACACTCACACACACGCGCACGCACAGACACGCATGCACACACACACACACACGCATGCACACACACACACACATCGCCATTATACCTTCCAAACACTTCGAGAGCTGAAAATGTTGGGGGCCCATTTTGCCCCTAAATATTTTTGGATATTGAAAATTTTAGGGGGCCCATTTTGCCCCTAGGGGCCCATTTTGCCCCCTCCTCCCCTACTATATAAATCGATATTTAATAATTTTGTAATTAAATGTACAATCACTCTTAAATTTATAAATTTCATAAATTTTCTAAAGGTAGTACAAAATATTTTAACTATTAGTATGCGCTGAAATTGATAAATCTATCTTTCTCTATCACATGTGGCCGAATGGTGCATTTTTTAATTATAGGAGTCTGCATTTAACTACAAATTATCTAGCCGCGGGTTAGCGGCGGTCATTAATTCATCGATTATTTAACGTGCGTAAATGGGTATATGTTTGTCAAGATTGTTATCAAATTGGTAAATTTACGTGATGAAGGGAAGACTGAATATATTGAGGGTGCAATCGAGGCTGTCCTCGGGCGACGTTTGATCGACTTTCAGGTGTTTGCCATCGAGATACAATCACCCTCTCTCCTGGCCTTGTTTAAACTCTCTCTATCTATGTATGCGTGTGTGTATCTGTTATTGTCTGTGGCATCTCTTTATACGTCGACGTAGAGAGCAATGTTCAGGCATTTCTATTATACACGCGTCATCTAGTCTACACAAGCTTTGTAATTATAATTATCGCGGGTATGCCATTGTTTATATGTTATTCGGTTCTGTTAATGTGAATCCGTATTTAACAAACCTTTTAATGTTGTTGTAATAATTTATAATTACTACCAATTCGATCATAATTCTGTGATTATTGTTATTTTACGCAGTGAAACAGTCATTTGTTGAGTCGGTCGGTTATTGTAATCAGGGCATGAAAAATTTTTTGGGTTGGGAAAATTAATTTAGTTGATATTTTATAATTTTGAGAATTGTTTTAACAAATAAATTATGTCAAAGAAAATGAGAAAAAAAAATTGACGTTGAGAAAATTAAAAAAATAAAAAATCCAATTTTTTAGAAATTATTTTTCGGAGCAAATTATTTGTTAAAAAAAAATCAAAAAATTGTAAAGCGATTGCTAACTTTAATGTTATGAATAATTTTTAAATGCAATAACATTTGATTTCTGTAATTTGCATTTGAAAGCTCTTTCAATAAGCTTTCATTACCTCCGGTTCTAATGTAGATTATTATTACACAGAAAGAAGAATTTCTTGACTGGAGAACAAAATTCTCGGCTAAAGAAAATTTTCGGGAGCCTGAAAAAAGATCGAAGTTGTGTTGGCCGAAGTAAGAATTTTTCTTGAAATTTTATTCTTAGTGGAAGTCATTTTTTCTTAATTCAAATTATCATACATACTTGATACAATATATTTTTATATTTGTTCAAAATTTTTAGATACTTTAGGGAAGCAGCGCCACCTACTTCAGCTGAGAAAAAAATTTTCTCACCTTGAGAAAATTTTTCTCTTGAATATTTGATACCCATTTTAGATTATTTTAGCACACAATTATACATATTGAATGAAAAAAAATGATGAAATATTATTTGACCTTCCCATTTGACATGTTAATCAATAAAAATATTAATGAAAATTTTCTTCTATCTTTATATTTAATTTTTTGGAGCAAGAGAGAAGTTTTCTCAAGACAAGAAAATTTACTTCTATCAAGAACTAAATTTTTTGGAGCTTCGAGGCTGAATTTTCTCAAAACAAGATTTTCTTGACTTAAATAAATTTTCTTGGATCAAGATACGTATTTCTTAAATCAAGAGAATTTATTTTGTTGAAATAAGTGAAATTTCTTGTCAAAAAAAAATTTTTTTTCGCTCAAGAAAATAATTAGGAAGAAAAATATTTTCTCTGCTCAAGTGAACCTCTTTTCTGTATAATTACGACTAACCATGAGTTTTGTTCTTAAAAATTGATGAATAAATGCAGAGATGACAAAAAATAATCTTAAAATTTTTTAAAATCATAACATCGCGATAAAAGTGTTAAGTATCACACAATAAGTAATGAGAGTAATAAAAAGCTTATGTTAAATAAAGTGTATAAACATAAATATAAATAAAAGCATATCAGCGGAAAACATGACACGTTAGTTGTTGAGGGTTGACTGGGTCAAAAGAAGTAATAGTAAAGTGCAAGAGAGAAACCCGGGAGTTTTTTTTAAAAATCCTAGCATGAGTGATAACGATAGGAGGAGCAGAGGAGCAGAGGAGCAGAGGAGATGAAGAGCAGAGGAATAAACTGGAGGAGAGAAAGTTAAAAGTGAGTCAGAAACAGCTCGTGAACTCGCGTTTGTTTCTCGCCGGAACAAAGGAATCTCGGATGACAAATGCCAAGCATACACGCGGTCAACCGGATCCACAAGCGAGGAACAAACTACACACTGCAGCACTAGTACAGCTGAAGCTTTACAAAGAACTGGCTCTTTTATTTATGAAAAATAATAACTACCATCCCTCTCTTCATATTCTCTTCATCCACTCCCCCTTCCCTTCATTCTTTCTTCTCTTCATTCCTCTCATTTGCCCCTTTCCCTTTTATCTCCCTTCCTCTTGTCGAGCGAGCCCGCTTTCTCCTTGCACCACGTATCTTCATCAATTTAATCATTTCCGCTTTGTCTGACTCCGACTTTATTCTTTTATTTATAACTATCTTTCGTTTTAATTACATTCTATTATTTTTCGTGAAGCTTCTCCGCAGACCGATCTGTAGTGGATGTTACCGAAATTGTTATTAGGACAAAAATGAGACTGGAAAATATAAATAAGGGCTGTCACGCTCACAAGTATCAATTAGTAATTGAATTGTTGAAATAAATTTATATATATATATGTATGTTAATTATTAGCTGGTGTGGATTTATTTATTTATTTTTTTTAGTCTCTGGGAAAAAAAATTAAAAAATTGATTTTATAAATAGAATGAGATTTAGCTTTTTAATTAAAATATAAATGAAAGAAAAAAAATTCTTTAATGAGATAAAATTTTCCAAGTACGCATTAAAAAGCTTCTTTTTGATGTTATTCATTATTCAATGAATGCTTTTTTTTTTATAACGACGCAAGCTTTGATTATTTAAAGTGATTTAAAAATTCATATGAAATGAATCTGGGATAAAAGCTCGGGTATAATTGGTTTAATGGATTAATTTTTTTAAGTTAGTTACTCTGTTTTTGGGGCAGTGTGTTTCCGAATTATGTCAGTAATTTTTTACAAAGTTTATGTCGGTCTTTTTTTTAATTTTCTTCTGTTAAATATGTGCTACGAGTTATTGATTCATTAAATTTTTGAGATATGTTACATTTTTAATATATTGATTAATCCTTAAAGTTGCTGGAAAATCAGACAAAAAAAAATTTTTTAATTAATTTGATTGAAGTATTTATCAATTGAAAATAAAAAATTCCTTTATTATTATTATTATTATTATTATTATTATTATTATTATTATTATTATTATTATTCTTCTTTATTAACATATGCCAAGGCACAGGCCGGATGGCAACTTACATGATTTTATTGTTTTATTGTGTACATTTTAATATTATAATTGTTTCTTAGTAATATTTTGTCTTAAAATTAATTTATAAATTAAAAGTTTAAGAGAGAGATCATAATAATTTTTTACATCAGATTTAACTTAATCTATTTTTATTTTAAGTCTAGATTTAATAAATAATCATAAATTTGATTTTTGAATTAGATTGTTCAAATTTAGATTTTTCATATTGATTATTTATTTATTAACAATCAAACCCAACAGCCAGAGCCATTTACAGGGTTGATAATATTCATAAAAAGTACTTATAAGTAGATAAATTTAGTTTTTGGGTACAAGATAGCTAAAAAAAATAAGGAAATGTAAATTATTAATTAATATAAATTAATTTACATAAGGATGATATCAAAACTGATAAAATAATTATGTCATTTTTTAATTTCAACATCACTTTATTTTAACTTTAAAAAATACAAAAGCAATTTTTCTTGTTACAAAATGTATCTGTTATTTTTACAATTTTTACTAGGTATGTTTATCCATCCTTATAAGTTGGAAGGTCAATTAAAAAGTTGCCGAAGAGTTTTCCGTTAAGTATCGAAGAATTTCTCAGTTTAAAGGTAAGAAAAATTATTTCAGTAAGAGAGTTATACCCTGGAAAAAAATTAACTTTATTAAAAAAATAAATTCTTAAACCCGGAAAATCATTTAAAAGATATTCATAGATTTTAATCAAGACAAAAAATTCTTTAATTAAGTAAAATTCACCCAAAAAAAATTTCTCAGCACAATAATTTTTTTTTTTAATCAACTAATCAATTAATGTAAACATTAGTATTTTATTTAACAAATAAATATGTTTATAATAATATAACACTGATACAAGAGAGCATAAAGTTAAATTAGTGATTGTGACACCTTGGGAGAATAGATGTAGCAATTTTACGCCATTCGTTTTGGGAAGTGGTTAGGATTAAACCGCAAGTGGGCTTTATATTCTCGCTAATTCAGTTAATATTGCGTCGTTATCATACCCACGGGGTAACAGAAACTTACTTTCTCGCATCCATGCAAGGCATGTGCAATAAACCCCATATTCTACACACTTTAATATTGTTTTCTCTCTCTCTTACCTCTATACATACCAAAATATTAATAGCGCAGATATATTAATAAATATATAGTCTAAGAAACGAATTGTTGAGATAAATAACAGTATTAAATAATTAATTCAAACTATCACATAAAATGTAAGTATTTTCTCAATGTAAATAATATATTTTAGCCTTTGAATTATCAATTGCTCCTTTGTAACAAAGTACCGCGGTAATAGCTGAGCAATTATGTATTAATATAAAAAGTTTTCGCTAATGCCTTAAATACGGAGGCATGAAAACTTTAAAGCGCTAGAGATTTATATTTATATTAAAATAAATATGTCCGCAGTCGAAAGCGGACTTGGAAATTTTTATAATAAATAAATAAATATGATTTATGATTTATTTTTCACTTTAACGGTTTTAGAGGAAGGTGGGAATAAAGAGTAATAAAAAGAGGGATAAAAAATAACTCACCATTGTAGCAGATGTTAGAGTAGCTTTCCAGTAGAGTCGAGTGTAGGAACTCCGCCCCGAGGATTTGCGCTACTTTCTCTGTTTAATTTTAAAAAAGTTATTTAAACTTTACTCATTACTATTAATTTATTATAATTATAATCCTTATGGTTGATAAAAATTTAATAGAGTCAAGTTAAGGTCACTCTTACTTAATGGCTTAATTTCATTTTTTTCTTTGTAGATTTGTTTATTAAAATGAAAAAAATTTTTTACTTGATTAAAAAAGAAATATTTTCGAGATAAAAACAAAATTAGTTTAATTAAGGAGAATTTTCAATTCTTTTTTCCTTCCATTTAATTATTGTCGCTGTTTTTGGCAATTATAATTTTTTTTGTTAATTATATAATATTAAATCTTAAAATTGGAGAGTAATTGTTGTTTTTTTAAAGACTTAAAATTTTTTTAAAGCATAAATAAATTTTTTTTAAGTATAAATAAATTTTTTTAAAGTATAAAGAATAAAAAAAAAAATTTATTCAATAGAAATATTTTTAAATAAAATAAATATTTTGAAGAGAATATTTTTTTTTTTAATTTCTACGAATTTAAAATTCTCTAAGGAGTTTTGGTCAATATTAAATCAGACATCCTAAATTTTACTGAAGTATTGTCAAATATTTGATCAATTCAGCCTATTATTTTTCAAACAAGGAAAGAATATTATTTGTCTACTTTTCAGCAGCTGTTTGTAAAAATCAATTAAACGTTCGAGATAAACATCTAAAGCGGATAAAATGAACGTGCTTTGATAAAATTGATTTTCGGGGTATATATATTTGCATCTATACTAGAGCGGCTTTTCTCTTCCGCGATCGCATGCCACTAATTGGAATTCCTCGAGCTAAATTCTCGAATCCTATGATCGTGTCAGCAAAGTGCAATTTCGCGTTTTCGATGTTAAAACATAAAAAAGTCACTCGACTTCACTCGTGTTTCTACAACATGTACATATATTCATAGAAATATATATCACACTATATTTCAACCATAAGTAATTAGAATTTTATTACAAGTATTATTTTACAACTATTTTTCATCTATATTAAAGTCAATAAAAGGAAATGTATTTTTAAAGCTCTTAAAAAGATAAAAATGAAATATTTTTGAAGATCAAAGGGAGAATATTCAACGTTTGAAGGAATTTGGCCGAAAAAATTCACTCATATCAAACCCATACCCTGGAAAAAAAAACATTTTTTTTAATAATTAATTAAATTTTTTAATAAAATATTTCATAAAAACTCATAAAAATATCATGACTCTTTTTGTTCAACTAATTAAATCAATATGATATAATATTACTGTTTCTATTGAAAAAATACAAATTTAATAGAACCTCAGAATTATTAATTCTGAAATTTTTTTACAAATTCCAGATTTCGCTATTTTTTAAAGAATTTTTCTATTTATTTCTCTACTACACCACTACACTGTGGAATGAAACGTACCCAGTGAGGTTCTAGAGAACCAGAGTCCTTGTTCCATTTTTTTTTATTTATTTTCAGTTTCTTTTCACCGTGAAAAGTCCACAGTCCAATCACATCTATTGAATACCAATGTAAACGTTACCGGGGATCGTCAGATTCTCACGTACATCCTCTACATACTCCATCAATGCATATACGCTGAGTATTATTATTTTTATACCTTATATCCTTTTTATTTCTCAATGCCAGCCGACAGACGTACACGATTTTATGAATATATACGTGTGTAGTAGATATAATAAACGTGCATATTGGGGTACGTTCTTTTGTATTACCTCCGCGTTTTACCCTTACACGTATTTATAGTCAGTCGATCCAAAAACCACTTTCCATTTCGGTTGAAACACGCGCGGAAAATACGCGAATTACATCGGGGAGGAAAATCGTCATATTTATTTGAAGATTTTCAGTGTTCGGGACTAGAAACCTCGGGATAAGTATAAGAAATTCTATAAAATAAAATAATGTTTTATTTTACCTCTATTTTATTTATTTTAAATTTTTATAGATTTCCTCCGAGAATCTATATGAGCTTCGATGAATTATTTATGCCGGGATTTGTTGAATTGAATTTAATTGATAGCTAATAAATGATGATAATTATAATGATTAATTATTGTTGTGATATGCTGACGAATATTAAATTATATTAATCAACTGTGACGGTAATTAATTATGAGTATAATTGAATTCGTCATTGAGTGTCTGTTATCAGAAGTAGTGATGATTATTATTATACTAGAGTTGACGAGGAGAAAAAGTTCAGTTGAAAATTTCGTGAAAAGTTCGAATTAAAGTTATTGAAGTATTAAAACAGTTAATTTATACACAGAAAAAAAGGTTCATTTGAGCCAAGAAAATATTTTTCTTCCTAATTATTTTCTTGAGCGAAAAAATAATTTTTTTTGAAAAGAAATTTCACTTATTCCAACAAAATTAATTCTTTTGCTTTGAGAAATACGTATATTGATACAAGAAAATTTATTTAAGTCAAGTAAATTTTCTTGTCTTGAGAAAATTTCTCTCTTGCTCCAAAAAATTAAATATAAAGATAGAAGAAAATTTTCATTAATATTTTTATTGATTAACATGTCAAATGGGAAGATCAAATAATATTTCATCATTTTTTTTCATTTAATATGTATAATTGCACGCTAAAATAATATAAAATGGGTATCAAATATTCAAGATTAAAATTTTCTCAAAGTGAGAAAATTTTTTTCTCAGCTGAAGTAGGTGGCGCTGCTTCCCGAAAGTATCTAAAAATCTTGATTAAATATAAAAATTTATTGTATCAAGTATGTATGATAATTTGAATTAAGAAAAAATTACTTTCACCAAGAATAGAATTTCTCGAAAAATTTTTACTTCGGCAAACACAACTTCGGTCTTCCTTTAGGCACCCGAAAATTTTCTTGAGCCAAGAATTTTATTCTCCAGTCAAGAAATTTATCTTTCTGTGTAGTTTGATACCTGGGATCGCTTGTAAAAATATATCTTGTGGACATAAGCAAAGAATTAAAAAAAATTTTTTCAGTGTACAAAAATTGTGCAAATAAATAATTTAATGGCAGAGTAAACAGATATAAAAAGGCTTGATATATTAATTAAATGTGTAGAGTTAAAATTTCAATAAATAACCGGGCGTCAAACGGTAAAAAATCAAACAGCCCAAAAAGTAATGAATAAATAACTAATTGGATAAATACACAGCAAACTCATTTTTAATAAAATTATTTTCATATAACTTTATTACCGGATTATAATTATTATTTCAATCTGTTAACGACAAGCGCATAAATTGGGGAATAGTAAATAAAATACGAGTAAAAAAAATGATCGATTTTTTCATACTCATAAATTAAAATATAAGGATTAACAAATAAAAAAAATTAAGCACACAAACATTGGTGTTGAAGTAATAATAATACTAAAAAAGTAAAAAATATTTTCGATTATCAAAGTATCTGGGGCTCGAGATGAGCTGCGGAATTACACGCCTCAATAACCGGAGCGAGGCCAAAGACTAATGTCGATGCTGGCGACAATCCAAATTGAACAATTCCAGGGTGTGATGTCGCTTATGATTAAAATTCGCTCTCACATAAATTTATATCTCATTCGATTTTGTCAAAGCATCCTTTCTGCTCTTTGTCTCCGTGGATGTGTGCACTTTTTCATTTTCCTTTTAAAGCATTCTTTATTTTTTTTTTTTTTTTTTATTTATTTTATTTCTCCTCTAGATATTTTTATACATCCACTGTATTTATATATTTATTTATTCATTCACGTTGTACTCACTGTACTATCCCGGGTATTTTTTCGTTAATGAAAAATGAAAAATGAATAAAAAATTTTATTTCTCTTTGTAATCACGAATTTACCTTTTTTTGACTACTCACTTTGCATGTAAGTTATTTTCAGCAATTGTGCTACATATTTTCTCTTCATTTCATTTCACTGCTTTCTGTTATTTAGATTCTTGTTTTACTTTTTGTCCGCGGCTTCAGGCGAACCGGTGTAGCGGTTTACTTTGAGAGTAAGAATGACAATATTTCGAGGCGGTTGTAAAAAGTCCTCGGGACTGAGGGAAGATTCAAGAGTAAAAAATAGATAGAGGCAAAAGGAACTGAAAATGTATAAAAAAAACAGTATACATGCTTAATGTTTATATAACTTAGTAAATATATATACAAAATGTATAGAGTACGATATTCCGAATTGATGTGCATCAGGTAGTCATGAATAAACGAATCGCTACGATAAATAAATACAGAAGTCTATTTTTCATGTTGTTTGGATGAGAATGTTTTTAAAGCAATTATACGGCATTTGCTGTACTTTTTTTTTTATTCAGAATTTGGTTTTGTTTGTACTGCAAAATGTAACACTCAAAATTTGAATTTTTGAACGATTGATATATTTTAATTGCTTTGTAGGATAATTTAAATACCGTCTTTTTTACATTATTTTGAATGTTTAATCGTTTTCATTCTTTTTTTTTTTTAATATACTATTTCAAAAATAAACAAGTGAAATTTTTTACTGTATTGTGAAAATTAAAAAATTCATACGAATTTTTTTGTAGAAAAAGTCAAATTTTGGGTTTTTGCTTATCGTTTTTTAAGTACTAGAAAATTTTTAAGAGAAGACAATTATTAAATTATTTAATTTTTTTTAAATCTGGCGTAAAGTTTGTCTATTTAATTAAATAAGACGCAAATTAAAATAATCCTTGTAGAAAAAAAAAAAAAACATGATTTTGGAATTCCGAATTTTAGTCTCCCAGATAATCATTAAAAAAAATAAAAATTTGTATATGGGTGATTCTCTGTAAGGACGTCTTAAATCTGTACAAAATTGTCCGACCAAATTATTTTTGATTTTATTGGAAAAAAAATTAACAAGGGCTACAAAACTATCAGCTTAATCATAATAAATAAACAGCCGATTTAATTTTTGCTTTTTCGATATTTGTGTATCTCTTGCCATATAACATGGCAGGGGACTGTTTTTTTTTATCAAATTGAGAAAAATCAAGCAAACTATTTCAATGCATTCAACTTTTTAAGTTCTCAATGAATGTTTACATTAATTAGAATAATATTACGACTTATGGATCCAATTTTATAAATAAATTATAAATAAAAATAGTTGTGAGCTACTGAGTTTTGAAGTGGCCCAGACACATATTTCCAGCACAAACGGTGCTTTGACCCTAAATAAAATGGCGATAAAGCGCTAACAGCCCTATGGTTATTAACTCAAGGCTAGTTAGGTCCTTATAAACCTTACAAAAGGTAAAATAACACGCTGGATTTTTTTTTGGCTTTGAACTTCTGGCAGGGGACTGTTCTTAAAATGCCTGGGACAAACTTTGGTTTTATGAATTCAATGAAATAAATTAATTTTCGGTACTTTTTATTGAAGAAGATTGTTAGTTAACTAATTAAGTTTATAAACATTATGGACCAAATTATATATTATGGACGAATAACTCAAAATTTAATCTTAAAGTTTTAATTTTGGGAATGGGACAGCCCAGGGGACTGTTATTTCGGTGGTTTACCAATTTATAGCAAAAAAACCATAATTTATTTCATTTTAGTTTTCAATGCTCCAAGTAGAAATGTTTTTTTACTTTCGTAATAAATTTTTTTTAGTAACAAGATAACAATTTTTCTAATAAAAAAATGCCTGGAACAGCAAAAAAAAAAATACTTACAAAGAATCACCCATTTATATTTGTTTTATAAAAAGTGAAAATCTACTTTGAAATCTTAAAGCTTTAGGAATGGGATTTATAATTTTTTAATTTAATTTAATTTAAAGTATAAAGCTACTTGCATAAATTAATATCAGCATAGCAAATAATGATTTAAGAGTGTACGTACCTAAGAATATTAATAACTAATTATATCAAGTGTTTATTTAACGTTCTCATTTAAAAGAACAATGTTTTTAATTCAGTATTTCTGTAAAATATATTAAATAATAAATCTAAAAGAGGAAAATGATATTAAAAGGATTTCTTAAATCAGAATAAATATCCACTTGAATAAATGTTTATAAAGTAAAATCTGGCAGCCAAAGAAATGAGGAGCACCGATAGCTGGAGCTAAGAAATATTTTCTTCCTATTCTTACTGTTAGTTCTTCATTTTTTCTTTTTATATCTTTTTTTTTTTTTTTTTCCATTATTTTTATTTTCCATGAAAGAGTGTGGGTATAAGGGCAGGTTAGGAGTGTACTTAAAACAAATTAATGTCATTAATTTTCACGTAGACCGAGTGAAACGAAGCGGGCTTGAGGTGTGCAAGAACACCGGGGCGTGCAAGTGAATGAGAAGGAGAGGAATAATGCAATAAAGAGAGAAAGCAACCAAGCAACCAAGAGTTCCAGTGGGTGGGTGAAGAAGAAAAAATAAACCGAAACGTGCAAGGAAGGTGGAATTTATATTCGTGCTGATAGCGAGTGAGCTGAGAAACTGCTTGACTGGCAAGATAGCGTTAGCTCAAGCCAATTACATTCACTTGCTCTTGCTCTTGGGTTTCAAGCTCTCTCCCTCCCTCTCTACTCATTTTCCTCTTTAACTAAACTTGTCCTTTTTATACTGTACCCAAACCAACCTATTTTTATCGCCTTTTTACCCCGGTTATATTTTATTTTTTGACCGTGCTCTTTTCGTTATTCTTAAATATTGTGATTTGCTTTTTCACGTTTCAATTATTTTAAAAACAATTTTTTTACTGAAAGAAATTTGGAAAAAAAAAATTAAAAATTAATTATTATAAGCTAGTAATAAAATTAAATATTTGTTATTTATTTATGCATTAATTTTTGGCCATTTATTTTTTACTGATTGACGCTCGGTTATTTATTAAAATTTTTATTTTACAAATTTAATTAATACATACAAGCCTTTTAAATTCATTGAATTTTTATTTTAAAATTGTACTCTATAATGAAATTATTTATATTTGGTTGTTGGTAATTTATAAGGACAACAAATTATAGGAATTTGTGTATTTATAATTAATTGTCAAAGTTGTATTTACATTTTTTTTTTTAAATTTAATATTTTACCCACTTGCTAAATTTTATGTTTTAAATAAAAAATTTTCATTTTTTTTTAACATAATTTAAAATTAATAGATTTTATAATGTAAAAATTACATTCCTAAAAAATTGTTCTGTAACTTAAAAAAAAAATCTTTTACTTAAATTAATTCGAACTGAACATCTCCAACGATGAGTGAAACTTTAATGAGAATATTATTCCCCAGTACTGTAAAAAAATTAATTTTTGCTAAAATAATTTTCAATAATTTATATATATACGAGAATATTCACTATTTCAATTAGTATAACTCCAACAACTGTTCAATACATTCAATAACTTAATCATAAAACAATACCATCAATGCCAATTTCAAAGCTCATCAATTTTAAAAAGTTTTCCTCGATAACAAATAATTACTCGAAAGCTCATTATTATCAATTACAATCGAAACAGTTCTAGCGTTAATTTATAAACTTGATTGAATGTTTTAATTAATAAAGAACAAATAAAACTCAATATCAGAGCAACTCTCATTATTAAAGTAGTTTGTCAGTTTTATTATTATCAACTTGTGCTTAACAAGCACTTTAAAGCTTCCAATCGACAATATCAAAGTACAAAATTACAAGTGGAAAAAGTCGATAAAATAAATATAATATATATCTCTAAAAAGATTTTTTTTTCATTTATAAAATACATAAAAAGATCCTGTATAAATTGTGTTTGCATATCATTGAAATTTTTATATATATATACATATTATAAGTGAACTTATTTAAAATCCCTTTGGTGTTTTTCCGAAAAGACTCGGTAACAGTGGTGAGGAATAAAAAGTACAAACGCAGACTCGAGCACAAAGGCGGGAATTTTTTTTTTTTTTCTTTTTTTTTTTTTTTTTTTTTTTATAGGTAAAAAGCGTCTTGAAAATGAGTATAAGTATAAAAATATCTGAAAAAGAAAAGCCTCTAGTAATACCACGCCTCGGAATGGATCCTAGTTATACTTATCTATATCTACATATACATATAATATAGAATAAAAGAAGGAAATACACTAACCCATTTTGAAATGCCAGAGCGGCAATCTATGTGGCAAAGAATAAAGTTGCATGGGCATTAGAATTTTAAATCGACATCATCCTTTGCAGAGGACCCTCTTGTGCTCCTGTAAGATAAAAACAGAGAATAGTTAGATAGGTTAGTTTCATCTTCAACGTTCTCTCTATGGATGCGTTCCTCGGAAGAAAGAGGAGCAGGAGCAGGAGCAAGAGCAAGAGCTAGAATTAGATCTAGAAGAAAAGATAAAGCGGTGGAGTTAAAGATGGAACAAACAGCGAAGGAAAGACGATGAGTTGCGTTACACAATTATTCAAATATTCGTGTCGGATATATTAGACGTAAGTGAATGTTACCGTATAAATGGACTAATGGAACCAAGTGGGCTCCTTTAGTGTGTTGTGTTGTGTGTTGTGCGAGCCGGAGCACATTCGATATCCGATACACGATGCAGGACTACATTTCATTGGAAATGGCATTGCCTAGATGGGTAATGTCCTATAACTACTGTACTAGCCTTGCGGCGGTTTCTGTATCGGGTTCTGTTACCCAAACACAACAATGGGATAAGGATCTGTAGGGTTCGATTTAGATGAAATGAATCTAAGCTTTGGTCTTGTTGACTTGATTGATGAGCTGGATTTGTCGGAATTGATGAGGATATTTAATTAAAGGAAAGGTTAGATAGGTCTCGGGTTCGATTTAATTAACATGTCTTCGCTGTGGGGAGGTGTGATGATTTGGAGAAGAAGTTTGGGGAGAAATTGATTTTCGGTGGATTTTGCGGGGTTATAAGAGTGTTTTTTTTTTTTAAGTCTAAAGGAACAAATTATGGTAAGGAACAGTGAAATATTTGTTGTTGATAATTAAACTAAAAAACAAAAAATTATTTTATTGCACTAATAAATAAATTTATTTGATTCAAGAGCAAAAATCTTGAATCAAAATCATAATTTTTGAATTTAAACATTTGTTTGCTTGATTCAAAATGATCAAATTTTTAAAGGTGATGTTTTTCCTCTATGATTTTCTTTCCTCAACCAATTGTTGTGTATATTTTATTGGCAGATTTTTAGACAATTGCAAAATTATCTTAAAAAGCATTTTGTGCTTTTTTTACAATAATATAAATTTTTTTGGTAATCATATATTTTACACTAGCTGTTACTCACCCGCTCCGCTAGGCGCTGTATAGAATTGCATTTTTAGATCTAGACTTGAAATTTAATTAGAGTATTGTTTTGTCCTGCACAGATTCCCAATTTTATCGAATTGGCATCCACCTTTTATCTATATAAAAAAAAACCGGCTCTCCATTTATTAGTATAGATAATTAAAAGAAAGATAATATTTATTGTCATTGTATTAATGGTGAATGGAAGATTTCGTTGCATAGATAGATAAAAACAAGTCAAGGCAATAAAAGCTTGTTAATAAAAATAATAAATAATTTTTAATTGCAAGAAATTACAACCAGATCAGTGAGCTGTAATATACAACAATTTTTCCAAATAATCCTAAGTGGGTTCAATTATAAAAGACATCGCTAAAGATAACTGAAAGATTTTAGAGCGTGTAATAAATAATTGGCACATTTCATTTACCAGATCAGCGAAGCTAAAGCTTCTGATGCTTGTCGAGCGTTCTGTCCAGTAATTAAAGCTCGACAAGGATGTGCTTGAAGAGTAACTGTACAAAGACGGCACTACCTGGTGACAATGACTAATTACTAATGAGTAATGATACTACTGCTCAAATACACCTTGAGCTTGCACAGTATTGGAGTTAACAAGGATATTAATACGAGAAATGAAAAACCAAACAAAGCATTTGAAGGTAGAAGTGAAGATAAAAGAGGATTTTAGCATATTCTGTCATCCACTGCAGCATCACTAGCAGTAGCAGCATCAGCATCAGAAGGACACACCAGTAAAGCGGATCCGCCTTTAGCATGTTTGTTGCATCAGCATTACCAGAGCCACCCCTCGTGATTAAATCCTTCAGCTACTCGCGATTTACTGCTAAATAATATCTCGAAACAGCGACATCACCCCCACTGTTAGTGAGCATTAAAACCCTTTTCCCGTAAGGAACAGAACCGGATTCAGCGCATGTGCTCTGTTCTCTGTTGGTTGTTTTAACTGATGGTATGGAGACTATCTCAAACACAGACGGCAATTGAGGAAATTAACCCTAGACTGGTCACCCTATGAGCGTGACGCCGCGCTCAATTATATTTTGTTTATTACATCTTCAATATTTACTAAAATTATTCCAAAAAATTTGTATTTGTTCCTTGAACATTTTAGAATATATTAATAATTTTTTCAAACATCTTCAAAAACGTTAAATTGCTGAAAAAAAATTTCTTAAAAAAATTTGCGGGGCTTTCCTCATCGCTTGACCAGAGTCGTAAGTAGTTTTTTGTCCGCGGCGTTGCCGAAAACACCTCTAGTCTCTGCCTGTCAAACGTGAATGAACTGGCAACACTGTACGCTCTAAAAGCATTGCGGCAAATCCCTCATCACTCAACCAAAGTCGTTAGGTCGCGTTTGGTGACCAGTCTAGGGTTAAACCTTTGGGAAAGGGAGATGGGGTAAGGATTTGCTGTGTGTCTCAAACTATCGTACATGTGTAGCTCAACAGTAGCGAGAAATTCGGATTGCTGAGGACAACACTGTCGAGGGTAGAACCGTTTATCTGATGAAGAACGGCTTACGCGTGGTCCATACGTCCCCGGTGTGGAGATATAGCTCCAGAGGGGTGATAGTTAAATATTAGCATTGATTAACCATGCGCGGGTATGTAGTACGGCTTTGTGACACAGAACCGTTTCCGCAGTGTCTCAACACCGGCGAATGTTGGTTGCTACTGATGTTGCACCCAGACAATCCTCACTGTGTTGTTGGTAGGATTGGGAGGAATCACCACTGAGCAGTGACAGGGGTGCAATGTTGTTTGTCGGCAGCCCTGTGATTCATTGGGTTTTAAATCCACCTGCTGAGTCGATTCTGTGTAAAAGAAAGCTCTGTTTATTCTGAATTACTTTTCGCTTGTGTGATTTGTTTGAATAATTGCGAAAGTTCTCGTGAAAAAGTTTTTTCATAGAACCATGTGTGGTCTGATTTGATCAAAAATATAATTTTATATCAATTATTATTTTTTCGACCGAATTGTATATATAAAACTATAATTTTATATGTTTTTTAGAAATTTGTACGTCAATTAACATTTTTTTATTGTTAACAAAAATGATGTGGTAGTAGATTGAATTAAAAATTAATGTTAATTAATTTTATTTTATAACAACTCAGACTCAACTCTCTTCTAAGAGAAAGATTTAGCGATCATGCGACACCTGTCGGGGATTTTTGGTACTAATTTTGGTATTATTTTCATATCAGGCAATAAATGGCTCATATGAAAAAATTTGTTCACGGATTGAATTGAGAATAAGAAAACTTGATGGTAATTTTTCTTTGTCTCTATTTGACCGCTCATGTTTCTGACATTTTACTGGTGAGAAGTAACTGTGTGATTGATGACTGAATTCTAATTGTTGATACGTTTGATAAGCAATTCTGAGACCTCATTTGCAAACAGAATATCTTAGTGGAAATACGGGAATGGAAGCCAGATGTATGCAAAGGATTCTCGCCAGGACGCCGTGTATGCTAACGTCGGAATACTGATCCTTCAGCACCTTCTCTATTCGTCCTGATGTCTCCATGTGTGCGCATCGGTCAGTAACGTCGTTAACATATCAGAGGGTTAGCCTCACTACTTCAGTCCCCTATGACCTAGACATACGCCGGCCACATGGTATCCCTTGGTGATATGTTCCCATTTACCACCGCCTATGACACTAAAACCTATCAATGTCCTTCGGGAGTGTTAACTTTTGTTTGAGACTGGGGATTTCTCTGATTAAATGATTCCTTTGAAGTTAGATATTTTGACTTCGGACAATGTACATTCGGTTGGAATGCTTTTGAATTTATCGGATCTTTGCTTGTCGATTGATATTCAATGCTATCGGTTTTTGTGGTCGAGACAGTTTTCGTTGTGATCTAATTTCGGTGTAAAGGATGAAGGAATTCGCAAATTATGCAAAGTTCGATCAAGCTTGATAACTTTGAGGTTAATGGCTTTATTGATGCAGAAAGTGACTGTTAATGCTAAATTGAATGAATTCACTTGAATATTTGATCTAGACTAGACCAATATATTGGTCATCTAATTTGAAACGTATGAAATGAACAGTGACGCTATAAAGTGATAAAGGAATTGTAAAAGTTTCATATAATTTCGTTCTTTTGATACTTTTTATCCTTAAATCAATAATTTCAATATCAACAATTCACAGAGAGATCAAAAGTTTCAAATTTCGATCTCAATAATGCTCATCTTCATGGCAATATTAATATCACTTCTGAAGTGAAACTTCAGTCAAGGAAAGCCTGCGGTAAAGGACGTTAAAAGCTAAATGGAATGCCTGAGATACGTTACACCAATTTTCAGCATGCACTGCAATATTTCGAAGTTATTACTTCATAGATATATACATCCAAGCCTAGAAGAAAATATGATGACCTAAAGTTATAAGTTTTGAGGATTATAACGCTTTAAACAGGTGTAAGGTCAACTTTTAAGAAGATTCATTATTTTCTAGTTCTACTTTTGCTGTAATACATTACTTTGTTTCATGCTACAAAAGTTTTATTTTTATCGCATTTATGGTTATTGGTTATTATCGTCAAAATTTATCAAGAATTTTAAAAATTTCACGAAAACATATTGAAGATTTAAAAAATGATTAACCAAAAAAATTATTTTGAAGAATCTTTTTGATAAAAATTGAGTTAAAATTGTATTAATTCAAAGTAAAATAATTTTTTTGATTCAAGATTTTTTGTCTTGCAGTCAAATTTTTTGTTTATGTGAAGCCTAAATCATTGAAAACATTCTGCTAAAAGAGAGTAAAAATAGTAATGTCGATGAAGCTGGGCTGAGTGTATAAATAATACCATTCCTTTACAAAGCAATATGTTGCAAAACAATTTAAATCTTTTAGTTATGAAAGTAATGAGATTAAAAATTTTTTACTTTTACACAAATAATACGGTTACAAGCTTACTAAGTACTTGAAAAAATTTGACATTGTTACAGTTCACCACAAATGTAGATAATATATGGTAAGAAGCTTTCAAATAATTAATAAGTATGTTCAATCTTTAGTTCTTACCGTTAGTTGATCCTGTAATATAAAATTGATGGTGACACGACAAAATCTCCCCTCTAAAATCTAATTTCAAATTATAATATTATTATCCCTGACAGTTGTGATGGTCTTTTTCGTATAAACATACAGAAAAACCATGACAAAAGGGCACAACGAGATTTTGAAGCGTATTTTGTCAGGGAGATTTTGTCGTGGAACCCCCAAAATTAATCACTAAAGTGAAGTTAGTTTAGGATCGAAATTATATCGATTCCTTATTGGTTCAGAATCAGAGTGCAGCGTATGCGCGCAATTTGAATTTCTGGTAATTGTTTAAATTCATATCAGATAACAGTTTCTATAAATTCAATCTCAGAGCTTTTATCAATTTTTAATATGATTCCACGACAAAATCTTCTACTAACTTTACTTTAGTCATCAATTTTGGGTTATCAATTTTTTGAGTTATCAATTTTTAATATATTTCATTTTAAAAAACAAAATATTCATAAAACCTCACGATTAAATATAAATCTGATTAATTAATACATAAATCCCGAAGTATATTTTTATGAAAAAAGTATTTTTGGCGATAAGTGAATGTACTTTGAGCACAATTAAATCTGGTTATCATCGACAATGGATATATTTACGTTGAATTACGTAAAATAAAATTAACGAAATAATTGGAAAAAGTGAATGTAGGTCAATTTATGAATCCATCCGTGGATGATATTTCAGGATAGACTGAATAAACGATAAAAGTGATAGCGCGGAGTAATTTTTCAATCACAACCCCGCGGGGATTCAATAATGCCGTCGTATCTATCGATAGCTTTTAAATAGTCCTTCTCCATCAGTTTTTATTTTTTATTTTAAACTTTTTACTTTTTATCTTATTCACTGACACATCGACACATCTGACCGACCGCATTTCGATACACTTTAATACCACAACTATACGGTCTAGCACATTTTCCATACTACGTGCTTCAAACACTCCACTTACATTCCTCGCTCTAACTCTTACCCTCCATGTATTATATATCTTACAGATACATCGGCAGCATGTACAAATTTTATGTACTGGCAATTCAATGTCTCCTGTATTTCAGGCTTTCCTTTTTTCTCTTTCTCTGTATATCTGTATACATATCCCCTACACACATATCCCCTACGAGTACAGGTTAACATATATGCCGGGTGGTCACATTTTTCTAATACACTTTTAGATACTTTTTTCCTTTTTCCATCATGTGAATCCTACTAGCAGCCATCGCACGACTAAAAGAAAATACACTTCCTTTCCGTCCACTTTCATCTTCTTTCTCCGTCACCTTTTGTTATAAAAGTCCGTTCACTTCAATTTTCTCTAAAACCAAAAAATAAAAAGGGATTGACGGAGGATGCCACGGAAAATAGAAATAAAAGAGAGAAAAAGGCACACCGCAAACGCTCCGCTGGCAATCACTATCGATGGAGATGTAAGGGTGTAAACTCACAAGATAGAAATGATAATAATGATACAGGAAAAAAATATCCCACGGGTATAACACTAAGGAGTACTCGTGATCAACATCACGAGATAAGCTTGATGTACGGAGTTAAATGTTCTAAAAGACCGGCGATAGCTTCGGTGATCTATGTTACGAGGTATTTCGTTACGTGCTTCCGCATTTTCTCCTCTGATTTTTTATAAATCACGACGCCCAAATTTCGATGCTGAATAATTTACACTTTTAAAAAACAAAAAATAAATCGAAATTTTTCTCATTTTTTAACGCGGAAAACTTCTATTCTAACATAGGAATTTTTTTATGCCAACATAGGTATTTTCTCCGTAAAGAGAATAAATTTTCAAAGCACAAATTCTTGTGTTAATATAGCTAAAAATTCCCGTAATAATATGGGTATTTTTGCTATTTTGACATAGAAACCTTTTGTGTTAAATTCGAAGTTGTTCAAATGATGACATGCCAGTACAGAAAAAATCAAATTAAAAATGAATTTTATATAGATCCTTAATAAAGAAAAAAAAAATAATTTTTATTTTATAACTTAATATCTGAGACTTAACTCTCTTCTATTGAGATTATTTAACGACAATGCGACACCTATTGGAAGTTTTCAGCACTATTTTGTCGAAAAGTTATCTTTGGGCATATCACAACTTCTTTCATCATCTATCTCGCTCTAATAACATTACCCTGCATTTTTCATTATTTGATTATGAATTTTACGAATGTTTTAATTGACTTTTTATATAAATTTTACATAGAAAATATTTATCTAAAAATTTAAATTAGAAAATTACCAGGCGGCCTGTAAATATTTATAGAATTGAGTATATGTAGTTGATTCCGTCCTTGCATTGATAAGATAGCGGTAATGGATTTTAATTCAAGCTACTAACATTATTGGAGGTTCGATTGGAAAAGTTTGGGGTTGCTGATAGTATTTATTAATACTCGGAGACATTTAAGGTATAGGGTGCTAAATTTAAAAGTCTGGCGATAGTTAAAGCGAACCAGCAAGTTGCGCATGCTGCTAGAAAAATTACTAACTACTTTTACATTATTGGAAAGTTTCGTCTTGTGGTTTGAGAGCTCCCGGTCTCGAGTTAGTCTCGAGTCTGCAGAAGAGCAGAGACCTTCCAAAAAGCTTCTTCTGAAAGCATCGCCGGGTTTTACTCTATGAATAGGTGCGAGCGAGATGACATTATTAAAAATGGTTGTTATAAAAGTTGAGCTTTTTAAGAGATTCTAAACTGTGTTTTTTTATTTTAATCAATCGGGATTATTTTCAGAGATTAAGTGCTTGATTTTTTAAATATCGTATACTAAAGTTATATTGGCGGATAATAAAACAATTAATTTTTATCAATTTTTGATGAATTAGAATCAATAGCCCGTTCTTGAAGAAATTTAATGATAAAAACCTCCAACAGAGGGCTTATGATCACAAAATCGTCTCCTTATCAGAGAGTTAAGTTATAAAATAGAAGTAAAAATAAAAAAAAAAATTTTTAACATTATTTTGACTCATTAGTTACGCTCGTACTTCCTTAAAACGTTATTGGTTATTACCATTGAATTATAATCAATAAGCAATCAACAAATCACTAAAGCTTATGATTGCAATAGTTGTGATTATAAGTTTAATAATATAATATCAGTAGACAAGTTGGATTATCTTTGAATTAGTGTTTACAAGTTCTTGAGTAGTTTCGGTATTACAAGTTCCAGAAGTAACTTATAAACTTATAAAATGGAACGCGATCTAATCTGCAGGCATTCTGTTATCAGGAGGTAGAAAAATTATGCATAACTTTAAATTACTATCTCGTTTTTATGGAATCTCGGTCTTCGGAATAGAATAAAGAAACGGGTGTATACGTGTGTATCGATTGGGGATTAACGTTTACTGGTTACTAGTTTTTGGTTAGGTGTGTAGGAGGTCACGTAGTCGGAAAGTGTTTAGACTCGATCGAAGAACCGGATTATCACGTTATCTCGTGATGGGATGACAGTTTATAGGATGGCGGAGGTGTGAAAAAGAGGCTGGCTGGCTGGCTGGCTGGCTGGTTGGCAGCACTAAAGGCAACTCGAGTGGTACTTTAAAGTCTCGAGCACTTTGCTCTGAAGATGGAGAAGTAGCTTCCGGTTGCGAATGTAGTTATTTTGCTAAGCAATCACCCATGTATTGGGGAGCGAATCCATTGAAGATGCTTCTGATAATTTCGTGAGGGTGAGGCTCTCAAGTTGTTCAACATTCCATCGATTTTCTCAACTGCAAATGTTATTTCCGTGAATTTTTATTCTCTCGTAATTGACCAATGTCGGAGGATTCTTTTGGCACGACAATGTTCCCGACTTAATGGGGTATTCGAGCCGATTATTCTCAAATGTTCAATTTTTTACAAAGTTCAAATTTTACTGGTTTTATATTTCGGAAAAACTAGATTTTAATTTAATAAGATTGAATGATTAATTCATTCATTCATTTTTTTAAGATTCTTTAATTTGAAAATATATGTAAAAAAATAATTAATAGTAATAAAAAATTACGAATTTCATCAGAAAATATTTTTGCGAATAATGTATAAACTAATTGCCTAAAATTTTATTAGAATTAATTGTCATTTCGCAACAACTGACCACAAAAATGTGCAATTTTTTATACAACTGAGAGGTCTTTAGTGATTGCAGCGCCACCTCTAAATTCTAGGATAATACCAATTACTTAAATTAATTTTTAATAAAGATTACAATAAATTTTGTAGTAGTTTCAATAAAATTATTTTATTTCTTTGTGATTTTTTTAATATTAAAATAGTAAAAAAAAATGATTATAAATGCATCTAAGTAATTTCAATATTTTTTACATTGTTTTTGTGTTTATTACAATATCTCAAATTATACTCAACAAATTTACATTAATTTTAGTGTGAGACATCTATCATTATTAGACTTATAAATAAATATCAATTTTTTTAAAATTCTAAAACGTCCAAATAGTAGGTAAAAAGTACCTTTTTTTTTTAAACTTCTGCAATTCTTCGAAAAAAAATTTTTTATACTTTTCCTCAGTTTAAACGACAAGATTTTCACTGATTAAAAATTAACCCTTTTTTCTTCATTTTGAGTGACTAAAAGAGTTAATTAAAACCATGTCAACAACAGCATGTCATTATTTGGGCCTCTAATTTTCTGGTTTGAATATTGCACACCTCATAAGCGAAGCGTTGAGGTTGTGCTCTACTCTCGAAATTTCAAAAAAAGCAGTTTTCTCGAAACTGAAATTGATTTTTGTTATTTATATCGCACTTACAGGTTAATATGAGTACACTTATATCAAGTCAAATAATTTGTCAGGCACATAACATATATTTTAATAACAATTTATTTGTTTAACATAGTAAATAATAACATTAAACATAATCTTTTATGGACGTCCGTGTATGAATGGGTGTATGTGGCAGGGAAATTGGTCGAAAAAATGATCGTACCGGAATAATTTTTTTTTTTATTATCTAAAGTAACACACGTCAGATTTTATCAATTAATATGAGCGTTCAATTCACTGTCAAATTATTATTTTTAAAAAACTAATATATGATCGTGGATTTTTTTATACATATCTATCTATACATTTTATTATAGTATTTTTTTTCCTCACCTTAGAGTTATGGCGCCACTAAACCATAGAGTTTTCTGTTTTTTATTATTTTGCTTTTTATCTTTTATTTTAATCAATTTTATTGTGAAAAATGAGATTATGAGGCGTGCACTTTTGGACTTTCCAAAATTTTTTTTCTTTACGTTTTTTAAACACTCAAATATATCCTAAAAAAAATTATTTATTTTTTTCTCACGTAAAAAAACCTAAAATCTGGGGCTTTAGACCAGAATCTCACCTAATTATCAAATGATAGTATACCGAGTCAAAAAATCATCAGCTAAGCGTGTAACCTCAACATAGAATAAACAACCATGATAGTTCATCCGATTAGACACTAAAAAATGGCTTAACCACTTTTCGATAAACCACAATGCAAATCTCCGTCACTTTAATCCCGTGTCTGGTTTTACGTGACCATGTTCATGAAAAGGATCATGACAACCTGGTCTGCCAGGGATGGAGCGCATACTATAGACTATAGGCCGAAGCCAAACTTGGTGTGCTTACGTTCGTGGTCATGGGTGGTCATCCAGTCGCAGTGTTTAATATCAGGCTATTTAGGACTATATTCTCTTGCAGAGCCAGTGCGGTTCTAGTGGGTAACGTCACCCTCTACTACTACTACCGGTCGTTCTCTTTAACGGTTATTGGACCACAGTAATTCTCTAATCTCCACTGTCAGCAGCTCGGTGTGTTTCCGTTTCAATACGGCCAAGTCGATTTAATTATCGCTCCTATCTTTACATATTCTCCGCTTAGTCATTTCATCTTTCATCCCTCGTCTCCTCAAGGCTAGAAACGGACTCAGTCACAATTGATCCTCCGACAGATGTTCCGATCGGTCATTCGATGATTAGTAATTGTGAAATAAAATACCTAGAGCTTGAGCGGCTTTTCAAATTTTACTCTCTTTGGTGCTATTGCAACAAGCAGTGTCATTAGCATCGCACATTGTGCCCTCGGCAGCTTGCTTGAGTCCTTGGCACTTTCTAGCATAAAGGATTTCAGTTAGTTGAGGCTGAGGATCCAGAGTACACTTGTGTGTCACTACCGAGTGTTCGCTTTCCACGCTACGAGTGTCAGTTACTTTTGTTGCATCCAGTTTCCTTTTTCTCCCGGGTACGTATCAGTTTAATATATTTCAGCAATTTCATACATTGCAAAGCTCTACCTACATCCTGGAAACATAAATTTTCGTTTCAATACTCGCGCCTTACTGCATCGCTGAACATAACATTTACAATATCATTTTTACAACTATTTTCACCACGTGTGCAGTGATCGATGCTTCTCTTTTTAAATATTGTTCAAATAATCGTTAGAAGAAAGGTGAAATTATTTTTGCAATTTATGTAGGTTTTTTTGGCTGTGAATTTATATTTATTTATTTGGACTCATTGATAAAATGATTTTTTGATTTTTAATAAGATTTATTAACTGTTAATAATTTTTTTTTCATCAGTTGATTCAATATATCGGCTGCCCAATTTCAAAACACAGTAACTAACATTTAAAAATTTTTTTTAATTTTTCTTATTAAAAAAAACACAGTAAAAAATTTTACGTCATTGCGTTAAAAAATTTTGTGTTAAAAATTTTTATGTTAAATATTTAACACTTTTTTGTGTTAATTTAACATTTTTCTGTGTTAATTTAACACAATAAATGCCCATTATGGGCAACTAATAGATATTAATTAATTTTTAATAAATTGAAAAGTTAAATAGTTTTGTTTTTATTCAGTAAATAAATAAATTTTTTAACAAACAATAAATTACTCTATCAGTGCATTAAGTCAAAGAAATTTTGAAATTCTTACTACAGTACAAAATAAATCAGAAGCCTTTGAATTATTCGTCTGAATTATAAGTTTAACAGTAACTTCCTCTCTAAAGTGACATACCCGCGAGGCAATTTACATGAAATATGTTACGGTACATTATAATTTGTAATAAACAAGTGTAAAATATCTAACGACTGATGTAGAGAGTGCACAAAGTTGTCACTTACACTGTAATTACGCTGTCAAAATGTTAAAGCAGACAAACTTTATCGCAGATCATAGAACCTTTATAATTTTGCCTCGTTATTCTGACATTTTATGATTCCCTTTGTCGCGAATTTAAAACTATAGTTAAAAAGTTATTTCATGAATGACAAATAATTAACAATCGGTTTATGCGCTGCAAAAAATTAAATAATAGAGAAACCGGAAATGCTCTTTAAAAGTTGTTTGGAGCTTTTCGGGGAACAGAACAATATCTGGCCGAGATTGAGGGCGTCCCACGGGTGAAAAGTGTTATCTAAGCTCCCTGAAGCTCGAAACGACCAAATGAGAGACCAATTCTTTTATTTTCCTCACCTTTTTTGCTACCCCTTATATTTTTTTTTTTTTTATCTTTTATCTCATTTCTTTAGTTTCTTTGTGCTGCTTCCATTCTGTCCCAGCCGCTTCTATGTATTTTAAACAATCCACTTCGAGACAAGAACTGTCACGATCCAACCGCCACCTCTCGGCGGCGTCCTCCCACGAGACGCCATTTTAATCACTGCTTCCAATATACTTACGATTGGATTGAAAATTCTTCTTTTATATTTACTTTTTCTTATATTTTTTCCTTGATTTTGACTATTAATTCTAATTCAAAATTATAAAACTAATTAAAATTAACATTTGTAGAACAAAAATTGGTTCAGTAATTGTATATTAAAAAAACTAATAGGTAAACTTCCTAAAAAGATAAAAAAAAAATGATTTTTTTAATGGAACTTAATAACTCAGACAATTATTTTAAGAGGAGACGATTTAGCGGTCATGCGACCTCTGTTGAAGATTTTTAACACTATCTTTAGTTAAGAAGTTATTTATGATTATGAAGATAGAAAATTTTTTGACGAGCGGTCAGAAATATATTTTTTTTCAGATAAAATTTATCTTGCAATTGCATAAATTTTTCAGCAATAGGAAATATATTAACCGCTGTTTCCGCAATTTGTCTTGGCACCGTTGACAAACGAACAGAAAATAAAACGAAATGAGGAAGTGATAAAATTATCAATATATGTATAGATACATATATATCTATCATTGCCATCTAGGATGAAAGATTAATTTTTTTTCGTCGATATTTGACGTGGTGAGAGTTTTGTTGAATGATAAAGAAATAATGACTTTAGAAGAGAAATAAGTAAGAGAGGAAGGAAGGAAGGAAGGAAGCGCAGTAAAGTAAAGTAAATGTAGTGCTTTTATGAGAAGAGGTTAAGGTACATGATAAAAAGGAACACGTGTAACCAAGTGACGATGTCGTGCCCATAATCTAGAACTCTCTCTTGTGCTCACGGTGCTCTTGTACACCCGCTCGACCGTGAGAGACATACGAGATTGGCAAAAGTCATCCAAAACTTTTTCCTCCTTCTATTCGCATACGTTCTTTTCACCAGCTTTCGGTGTGGAGCCATGAACAAAAATAAAATTAAAAAACTGTGTGTATAATTTTTTTTTTTTTTTTTTTTTTTTTTTTTTTTTTTTTTTTTATTGTGGAATTCGTATGTAGAAGGACGAGATAGCGAAAAAGAAGGTAGAAAAATAAAATAGAAGACATAAGAAAAAATAAATAAAAGGAATGCTAACTGTATCAAGAGGAACGACAGCAACGGCACCGAAGCGTTAGTGCGGAGGCGTCACAAACTACTGGAATAGTATCGGTGAGTTTTAAAGACGCTATAAAGGGAGTGAACATTTTAACGGTGGAAAAAAAAAGTAACGAAAGTTAAAAGCTGAAAACTTTTTCTTCCAATCCACTTTTTAAAAGATTTTTACACACTTTTGTTGCCGTCTACACATAACGCGATACATCTTGGATGTTGGATCCCAAGCTGAGAAAAGTTACGGGTGAAAAAAAAGTGAGATAACGATGCAATAAATAAAAATATAAATATAAATATAAATATAAATATAAATATAAATGGAGAAGTAAGCGGAGTTTTATGCCCACCAAGGAGATCACAGTCACGCGATTTCTGTAGCTTATCCTATTAACGGGTTTTTTGAAATCTTAATGGATGTTAGGACGTAAACACGCGATAGATGAGCTTTCACGAGCAATTACCGGGCTCGGGAGATTAAAATAACCAGAGGTAGATGGATCTGTTTTCTGTGCTAAGGTTTTTACGGTTTCGACGTGACTGGTTATTTAAATGCCTATCATATCACTTCTGACGGCTATGAATATACACATTTGGGTTGATTACTGTTGATAAACGGGCGTATTACCAGAGCTTTTATAAAGGATTAGTTCCGTTAAATGCATTGTTGATCAACGCTCACAGAGAATATCATACCTATCGTTCGATATCGCTATTAACTGCAATATCGTCTATAAAATTATTAATTAATTCATATCGTTCGTTTTTAATTGTTAGAGACGGGCAGTAAATAATTTGTTGGAATTTTTATGGATAAATTATTTTTTTAAGAAGAAGTGAGTAATTATTTATTTAGTTTGATGGATTTTTTCGTAAAAATGACTGAGTTTTTGCTGATGGATTGTCAAAGTGTTGGTTTTGAATATTTTTTAAAATGGTTCGCGAGTGCGGAAAAATTTTTTCGATATAAATCAATGCAAGGGTCAGTTAACTTGTTCATTCAGCTTCAATTTAGTTTTGTATCGGTCTCTGTGCGACAATATGTCGCTGGAATATCGATGTTGGAAAAACGAAAAATGACACTTTTTTGTTCTATCACTTGTGTTTCATGAACTATTATACGAATTTAAGTATTAGAAATTTATTTTGTTAAATATTTCTTTTTAATCGCTAGATAAAATCTTAAATTAAAGTTTGATATTTCAAGCCGAAAAAAACACTTGAGTAAAAAATTTTTAGACTGAAATAAATTTTTTAGTTAAAACAACTCATACAGATCAAATTACTAACAAATATTTCAGACAATTTATCTGAAGCTTAATTTTGTAAATATTAATTATATTTTTTCAAAAAAATTGACTTTTTCGGAGTACTTAGCCGAATCGTTATAAATTATATTTTATTCTTAAATATTGTTGATAAATCCTAAAATAAAAAGTACAAAATAATAAATTATTAAAATTACTAAGTTTAATTTAATAAAAATAATTTTTTAATGTTACTTAAATTAACTTTAATTTGGCAATTTTTATAATTTCTTTTATAATAAATTACTATTGAAAGTATTTGTCAAAAAATGCTACTTGAAATAATTAAAAAAATTGTTGATGTAATTTTTTTCTGAATAAAACTTTCTTCTCAAATTTTCTTGTCATATTAAACTGAAAAAAAATCAATTTTTTGCATTTATAATCAACTATAGAATAGATTCTCTAAATTATGAAGAAATAAAAATTAATTTCTTATTTTTATGCAATAAAAAAAAAAAAAATGAATTCACTCCGTGAAATTTTTTTTATTAGAAATATAAATAAAATCTATTTTAAAATGAATTTAATCAATTGAAATTCTACTTCTCAAATTTTATACAGTTTTAAATGATAAAATGAATTAAATTTATCAACTACTGCCGACTTTATATCATTATATATAAACCAGCCATCAAAGATTGATTAGTTTTAAAAGGATCTAATAAAATTCAAGAATCGCATTGGATAATGAAACCGAAGATTGAAATATAAAAAAGTCAGGTGTTGATTATTTGTGAAAACTCGATTTCTCGGATCGCTTTTATTCCCAGCTAATCTAGATATGTAAATAAAAGTATCCTCGAAGATCTTCTTTACTCTATTAGATAACTCTAAATCGACTTTTATCTTCAGCTATTCTCTTTTTCTTCATCCTCAATGTCTTTTTATTCCAAGACTGTTCCCCTCAACGCGTCATGTTTTTTCTTTCTCATTTTATTGCAGATTCTGAAAATGTTCCACATCTACCACCGGCATTTCAGCTAACGTGAATCACCACCTAGAAGCCTCAATTTTCGTACTCCGGCAACCTTTCCTCTTCACCTCTTTGCCACCTTGCCATCCGCGCTAGTTATACCGAATAAATTCCGCGGGGTTTAAGCTCTAGGCTTTCTGCTCCTGGCGGGAAACGTTTATAGCTGCTCGTCGATCCTATAAAGTACCTCGTTATACCCTGAAAGATATAGAGAAGTAGAGAAATAAAGTTAAGAAATGTGTCTAAAGAATCACAAGTTAAAGGAGAAGAAAAATTTACCCCACGACTCAAAAGATCCATCGGCTTTTTTATTAATAGATCTTCAAAATTTAATTATTTTATTTATATACAAAAAGAAAAATTTCTTGACGTGTGTCAAAAAAAAATTTTTATTTCGCTCAAGAAATTAATTAGGAAGAAAAATATTTTCTTGGCTCAAGTGAACCCTTAAAAAATTGAACTCAGATATCGAAGTTATGTCTGACTATTATATTTTATCGAACATTAGGGCACGTTCATTTAGTAATGCTGTCCGTCAAGGCTTTAACGCAGATTTCGATATTTGGAAGGCGAGTAAACCGTGACGTGAATCAGTAACGTCCTTAGCTTTACGCTAACAGTTAAATGCTACATCATCACTCACTGGTATTAAAGTCTCCCGACCAGAAAGCGTCGGAGATGCACTATATTATCCCTTTCGTCGTGGGTGTCAGCCGCGTCGGATTGAAGACTTAAGCTATCGTCGCGGATTACGCCGTGATTTATCAAAAGTTCAGTATGTACGCACGTGCATCTATATCTATAAATCGATATAATACTCTTTATGCAGACTCAGCTATATTGAAGCACTATCTGGCCTATTTATCATGGATGCAGAGCTTTAAACCTTTTAGGTTCTCAAAAGGAGTCATTGTCTGAATTAATTATTATCACTTATGCAGCGTAGATCTAATTTATTTCGGCGTTTTCACGAAAATTGAGCGAGAACTGCTGGAAAGTAGACGCTGTTTCATGTAATTCTTGATGGCAATGATCGATTAATTGTACACGTAAGGGAGGAAAAATATTAATTGTTATTTATATTGTAGCAAAAACTACTGGAAGATTTTTACTTTTTCATGGCATATAGATTCTTTTGCATGTAACTCTAAAGGCAATGATGAACTGACAAATTCTTGACCCATTCTTGTAAAATTCTTGACCCACAAAAATAATTCTTGAGCTAAAAATTCATTATACACTGAGAGAAAAAATTTTTTTTGAAAAATATGGGCACTTTTGTGACAAGAAATAAATTTGTTGGAAATTTTTTAAAATTTAATTTCTTAGATAAAGAAATTAAAATTTTTCTCACAGTAACTTTCTTGTTGGAATTAAAAAAACAATTTGAGAATTTTCATCCAAAATTGTTTTTTCCAAATCTAGAAAACTTTTTTTCAACAAAAAAGTTACTGTGAGAACAATTTTAATTTTTTTTATCTAAGAAATAAAAGAAAAAAATTTCCAACAAATTAATTTCTTGTCACAAAAATGTTCATTTTTTTAAAAAGAAATTTTTCTTTCAGTATAATGTAGATTTTATTTATGACATTTTAAGAATTTTATTAGTCTATTTATGGTGATAGTTACCATCAGGATAGTAATAGTTTCTTCCTTGTGTATTTAAAAAACTATAATCCTAAAAATGGTAGCTGCTATTATTGTCATAATGATAGCTATCACCATAAATAGATTTTAGTAAATAATATTTCAAAATTTGTATCTCGATTAAAAAATAACGATAATAGTTATGATTATTCAATTTTCTTTGTGTAAGGGAGCAAAAATATTTATTCTTTTTTAACTTAAAAAAACTGCTGAAAAATAGTTAACAATAAGAAAATTGTTTAGATTTTGCTAAAAAAATTTTGGGATATGTCTTTTTGAGTTTTAATTGAAAAATAGTTAATTTTTTCCAGTAAACTTTGACTCCAACGAGTAGATCTACTCTAAAAAAAACCCAAGTGTAATTTAGAACAACAAAAGATAAATGCCTGCCAGTCGGGGTGGCTTTTTTCGATAGAATTAATTCGTGTGATACTAATTGACACCGCAGGATATCGTCAGTGAGCAAGTCACTGTAAGTTATCGAGAATTGGGGTGAGTTTATACTGGTGTATATCTATCTATCTACAGATGTATATCTACACACATCCAGGACCTTCCGGTCGGCACTTATCCCCTATCCTCACTTGTATTCGGTGACCCGTAAACACATATATCTACATACATATACATATACATATCCTCTTGTGTTAGGACAATTAGGTAACGGAATGCAGATTGCGGTACTGCTACCCATAATTACCATACGGCATTGGGCTCTTGTGGAAAGGGATTTGCAAAAGACCTCCCGGTATACCGTGCACAACCTCCAACAGTTTTCGGTTGATAGAAAGGACAACAAATGCAACTTGTGGTTGTCTGGATTCTGCCTCAAATAAATGTCCTGAAAAATAAACCTTATAGTAAATTATTTATTTATTCAAATTGCGGAAGAATCCTTTGAGGGTTTAGTCAAATAAAAACAAGTTGTCAATTTTTTATCATTATTTTTATTACTTAAATAGTGATTAGATAAAAAATAGATAGAAATTCATGAAAACTTTCCTTAGAAGCTTATTTAAAATTGTTTTTTAATAATTTAATCAATTTTAATTTAATTGATCAATTAACTTGAAATTTCCCTCAAATTTTCTTTACATATCCCTTTATGGTACAAACATAAAAAAATTACAATTAAAATTTTTTTCTATCTTTTAATAATTCGAAAAGGTTAAAAAAAAATAAAAGTTTGGGAAATCCAAAAGTATACGTCTCATAATCTCATTTTTCACAATAAAATTTATTAAAATAAAATATAAAATAATAAAAAAAAAGAAAACTCTGCTATGGTTTAGTGGCGCCATAACTCTAAGGTGAGGAAAAAAAATACTATAATAAAATGTATAGATAGATATACAAAAAAATCCAGTCATATATTAGTTTTTTATAAAGAATAATTTAACGACAGTGAATTGAACGCTCATATTAATTGAGAAAATCTGACGTGTGTTACTTTAGATAATAAAAAAAAAATTATTCCGGTACGATCATTTTTTCGACCAATTTCCCTCCCACATACACCCATCCATACACGGACGTCCAGAAAAGATTATGTGTAATGTTATTATTTACTATGTTAAACAAAAAAATTGTTATTGAAATATATTTTATGTGCCTGACAAATTATTTGACTTGATATAAGTGTACTCATATTAACCTGTAAGTGCGATATAAATAAAAAAAAATCAATTTCAGTTTCGAGAAAACTGCTTTTTTTGAAATGTCGAGAGTAGAGCACAACCTCAACGCTTCGCTTATGAGGCGTGCAATTACAATAAATTTACATGCAGCTATATACTCATATACGACCAGATTTCGGTATAGTCTTTATAAAAATTTGATTAATCATCGCGTTCAAAAGCTATGTTAAAAAAAATAGCAAAATAGTTGCAGATTGAATTTTTTTTTTTAATTTTGGAAAAGGAAAACTAAAAAAGTTCAGTGGTGAGGAAAAATGGCATAGTTAGATTTCCACAATTTTTTCAACGCATGTGCAATAAGAAGAAGTTTTTATTTTTGGAAGAATTGAAAACTTGTGAATAGTTTCTTAACAAGCAGAGAGATCCCAGGCACCTATTACACATGGGAAATTATGTAGTTAAATATTTGATTGTAAAAATTTTTATCGCGAAAAAACAAATACTTAGCAAAGTATACTTACGCGAAAACTCACCGGAGAGAAAATCTATAGCAATGAGAATAAAATTACAAAAAAAAAAAAAAACAGTAGTAATATTTGATTTTAAGAAAACACACGGAAATAAACAAGTAGACTATTACTATGCAAAAAAGGCAATGAATAAGAAAATCCGCCGTGGGTTAGTATAAAAGTTCGGATAAAGTTAATTTTTTTTTATTCTCGACCGGTATTAGTCGAGCCACAACGCGTCGGATAATACGAAAATTATTTGAATAAACTGACGAACTTCAAGATTGTCTAAGTCGATCTTTCTACCCACTTTGCGTATTATAATAACGCCGCGAATAAGACATTTCTTTTCGCCCGGTATTTTCTATCCGAAAAAAAATAAAGAAAGAGTGAGCTTATGAGACGCGAGGGCTTATTCGACTAACAAGGACGTGATATCTCTCTTCTGAGCTTACCCTCTAAAGCATTAAACTTTCTTACTCATCCAGCTCAAGATTTATCTACGAAAAAAACCACCAAGTCTTGGTGGAATCATAAAAACAAATAATATTCCGCGGGTATTCCCAGCTAAACTTTCGCTAAAATTTGTTCGTCTTATTTTTATAGACTAGTTTTCGTAGAATTGACTGTTTAATTTAACTTATAAGTGGGTTTATAAAAAAGATACTTTTCATACTCCAGAGCGAACAATTCGGTCAATAGAAGAAATGAATTATTTTGTAATTTCAAACGTAAAAAGTTCCAAAATAGTTTGTTAAATTTATTGTGACAAATCACTCTTTTAATTAGAAAAAAAAATTCTTTTTTAATCGTAAAAAAGTTAAAATAAAATTACTCTATATTTAATGAATTTTAATAAAAAAAAAAATTATTTGAGCATTTGAAAAAAATTTCATCGTATAAATTTAATGCAAAAATAACTAAAATTTTGAAGTTTTAAACTACTAAAAATTAATTACTATATTAATAATATTCTCAAATAGAATATTTTATAAATCGAAATTTTACACATTTGTCAATTTTATTTTTTTAATTACTACCGTCAGGTTTTTTTTTTAACAAAAATTGAATAAGAATTATAAAGCGTGCAATTTTGAATTGTTTTATCTTCGAATTATCAAACACTGAAATTATTTAGTGCATTAAAAAACCCTCTAAAATATTTATCCTTGAAATTTCAATCAAAAATTCTTGTTTCCTTGAATTATTTTTTATTTTCAGAATTTACAGTTCAATACTCTTTAATTCTTCGTTTGCAATTTTGCAATCCACATTATTTCCTCGCTGTCACCAGTTTCATCAAAATTGTGATTAAACCTCATCCGCTTTAATCCCACTCGCTTACAATCAAAATCATTTTATCAAAAATAATATCCAATTGATTTTCCCTCCTTCTTCTCGTACTCACAAGAAGCCATTACGTTATCACAATAATCTACATCTCAAAATGGCACTCGCATCTACCCCAGTGATCATTCCGACACCTTTAACCAACCCCCTAATGTCTCTCGCAGACTTTGTTTCCATTCTCATTCCTCGCCCTTGACGTCTCTCTCCCTCAGCCCTCCCAGAGAACCAGGAGCGGCGTAACTGATATTATCGGATCGCAACGCGTGATTGCAATACGAGATGAGTTAGCTCGAATCGATTCGTTAGCTGGTAAACGAGTGGAGCTTCAAACGTATTTTCACCACCTACTTTTTTCACTACATAGAATCACCCGCGCTTACAATTTATCCCTTTATTTATTTTTATCTTTTTCCATGAATATCAAATGCGTGTTCGAGTGTGATCGATTCCGCAGACTGAATTTCACATTTTATATTTCCGTCAACTCATTTTTGCTACCTCGTTTTTTATTTTGTTCCTGATACCCCGTTTTTTACACTCTCTTTTGCTGTTAAATAAAATAATATTAAAAGCAGCTTTGACAGAACTGACTGAAATAAAAAAAAAAGTCTGGCTAACTTTACAGGTCATCCCTTAAATTTTTCAGCTTTTTTAAAATTAAAATCTAAGTCAACTTTTTTAGAAATTTTACGATTTTTATAATTAAAAAAATAGTATTTGTAAAAGTATGAGAGACTTAATTAATCGCGTAAATTGTAAATGCAATGAATTTAGAGGAGTGTTATTAAAAATTTAATAACTTTAATGGAAAAATCAATGAAGTGTATAAAAAAAAATTTTAATAGCCGTAGAAAGTTTTAAATCTAAAGTAACAAGATAATGTTGAGCATGAACTTTTTCAGTGTAAAACAAAGATAAATTAGTAATTAAATCCCGCGCCATTAAATATCCATCTGATAAAGTACGACGACAAAGTGTTAAAAGTTAAAAAAAAAAAAAAATCTAAAACGTTACACTGTTGACACGCAATAAGTGACTGGGAAATTCAAGAAAGACTCACCGTACAGTACTTAAACTTGAATCGCGTGCTTACGAAATTTCATCCACATTGTGCAATAAATTGCGTTACTATCTTGATAACTTTGAAGAAGCCTTGTGCAGGCTAAGTGAGAATAAATTGCGACTCTAGACGCCGCGACATCTTAAATCGATCGATAATGCTTTCGAGTGCATTACGTTTTTAAAAGTGCTTCGGAAAATTTACCGTTAAGAATTATTTGGATTTTTTTTGGTAATTAGTAATAATAATAATAATAATAATAAATATTCAGTACACAGAAAAAAAAGTTCACTTGATCCAAGAAAATTTATTTGTTAAGAAAATCTTGTTGTTTTGAGAAAATTCAGCCTCTTGCTCCAAAAAATTTAGTTTTTGATAGAAGAAAATTTTCTTGTCTTGAGAAAATTTCTCTCTTGCTCCAAAAAATTAAATATAAAGATAGAAGTAAATTTTCATTAATATTTTTATTGACTAACATGTCAAATGGGAGGATCAAATAATATTTCATCATTTTTTTTCATTCAATATGTATAATTACACGCTAAGATAATATAAAATGGGTATCAAATATTCAAGAGAAAAATTTTTTCAAGGTGAGAAAATTTTTTTCTCAGCTGAAGTAGGTGGTGTTGCTTCTCTAAAGTATCTAAAAATCTTGATCAAATATAAAAATTTATTGCATCAAGTATTTATGATAATTTGAATTAAGAAAAAATGACTTTCACCAAGAATAGAATTTAAAGAAAAATTTTTCTTGAGCCAAGAATTTTGTTCTCCAGTCAAGAAATTTTTCGTTTTGTTTAAATATATACGATAATATTTTCCGTAGTCGCATTTATTTAAAGAATGGATTTCCAAAGTAACGTGAGAAAAAATTGGTAGTATCAGTAAGATGCTTGAAAACAGAGACGAGAATTTGTCTAGAGACGATCAGCTTGCATCTTCGGGGATAAGGTTCTTCTTGTTATAAGAAGAGTCACTTGACGCAGCACCTGGTTCTCTTGAAAGCTCCAGTACAGGTCCAAGTGCTCATGTTACGGGAAGACGGAATAAGGGGGTAAGTAGACGGTTCAGTGGTATCTCTAGTTCCAGAAAAGTTTCAGCTCGTTGTGTCAGTTTCTCAGATCGTTGCACTCCTGTATCTCTCAATCTTTTTTACACATGTATTGCTCTGTTAGAAAAGTCAATCTCGGGCGGACGGATAGTGAATTGTAATATACAGCGATCCTCGCAAACACGGATTACTCCAACTGCAGCTACAGCAGATTAGAGCTTCGATAAAGAATCAACCTTATACTTATACTACCACTGCAATGACTTTATCGAGACTTTTTAAGGCAGCTTACATATTTTTCTTCACGGTTCTTACTTGCTCATTCTTTCTTTATGACAATAGTCCTTTTAAATCTAAATTTACTAAAAATAAAATTAGTGGGGCAAAAAATATCCTTTTAGCTGAAACATGGCTCTAACTTTCTGCGGGATTTTGTAATAACAGAGAAATAAAATTATTTACACGTAGTCAGCTATTTTTAAGCAGTCCGGCTCGTAGCTTTCAAACTTCCTTTTAAATTCTCGAATTTTCTTGTTTTGCTTCCGTTATTATGATACTTTTCAACTTTTTTGCTTATTATGAAAAAAATTGCGTGGAAAACATCTGTCGGTTGAGTTTAATGCTTATTATTCACCTTAGTTTTAATAAAAATAACATTCACATAGATTTTTAATCCTAGATGTTATACTATAATATATAGAAATATTATTTTGATAAGAGGAAAATATTCTTCTAAAAAAAAAATTGTTAATGCAACCTATTTTTTGCTTCAGGAATTTCTTGTCTTGAATTCAGACTTATTGTCATTCTATTCAAAGGATTTTTATCTTCAATTAATTTAGAAAATTTTTTAACTAATAATTCTCAAAAGCTAAAAATAATTTCATTTTTATTTAACAATTTTATGTTTTTGGTTTATTTAAATATTTCTTTATCCAAAATAGCGAATTTGCTTTACTTTAACATATTTTAAAAAGTATTTAACACTTATTTGATGATAAAAAGTAGCAGAAATTAAAGAATTATATTTATTTTTCAAACGAGTCGGTACTTTCGTACATCAAAATTACTATGTATCTCAATCCCAGATGAAAATTTTTTTTTTTTGGAAAAATTACATTTATGTTTCATTTAAAAACAGTAAAGTGCTTTTATTTGTAAGAGTAAAATTTTTTTGAAGACTTTTCTTAAAATTTTTTTTTAATCTTAGTCTTTCCAATATTCGTCAAAATTCTTTATTTTAATTTAAAATAATTTAAACAATTTAATAATTGATGATTTTTACTTATTTAATAAAATAAAGTGATGAAATGACTTTCGTATTTATTACTTGCCGGAGTAAATAAACAGATTTGGCAATAGCGCGCTTGATTATACCCATAACAGAGACGTGGATGAGTGTGTGAGTTAAACATTTCTCTCTCTGTAACTATATTTCTATCCTTATCTTTTTTCTCAGCTGTTGACGCGATGTTGTCAAATCTTTATTCGAATAAATAGCTGACGATAAACGAGTTACAAACATAAAATTTGACTTTAAATATTTCAAAAATTATATCGGTAATGTATTATTATTAAATTGTTTTTATATTTTGCAATAATCCAAGTTTTGCGTGTATAATTTTTTATCCGTTAAAGTTGGGAGGTTAATATTGAAAAAAATAATTAAAGTCTCGACAAAACGTTTGTCCGCCATAAGAGCCCGTGTATAAGGAGATAAAATATGTGATTTTTAAAATTTAATATCTAAGTAACTAAACGGTGAATCTTTTTTAAATATTGGGATTAGATAAATGACGTATATTTATTTATACGTATACTTAATTTCAAAGCTCAAAGTTGGAAATTATTTTTTACATTAGATTCGCTCGAACTTCCTTAATTCAAATTGGATATTTCAAATAGATATTAGAATTTATGAAATAAAATTTTCCTTGAATGAAGTTGTTTTTTTTTTTTAATATATTTAATGTTAGTCACCATCAAAAGTAAAGAAAAAAATTCCCGCGTATACACTTAACAATCAAAGTTCATTAAAACTTACAGTACTAAAAAGTTTGCATCAGTAGTCTCGTGAATGTTTATTCCAGAGTGCAGTATGTTGTTTCAATCAGTTTATACGATTTCATTCATTGTATCTTGTCTGTCAAGTTTAAATGAACTTTTGAATAATATAAACCAGCGAACTAACAATACATGTAGAGTTGTTGCAGTTAAATTCAAAATAAAGTAGGTATTTCTATGGATTTATTTTACTATGTTCCTTTTAAGGTGTACATCATTGTTCGCACACTTTAAAACCAGCCATCAGTATTATTGTTATTATTAATTTCTGACATACATCAAGAACCTTTGATTAATGTTCAATGCATGTTAAGTTACAGTGGACAACTGAAAATGTCCAGCAAAACACGCTCGCAGTATCGATAACTACATCTCGATATAAAGTTAATACAATATACCTCGTAGTTATCAATGCCTTGGGGTTGTTCATTACCAGCACGGAATTCAAATGTTTTGATAACTCCAACGAATATTCAACAACAATCACGCTACGTTATTTTAGTACACGAAAATTTACCTTAAGGCTAAGGATCCGTGTTTAGTTTTGTGGCTATACTTTATTCATGCACATATATTTGCGTGGGTGTTTGCCAGAGTTTTGATTTGTTTTAGAAGGAACAAAATAAACAGTAAAATAGAATTTAAGTAATTTACTACAATTAGAGAACTTGTGTATAACGTACCTGTTATTTTCTGTGAAATATATACTCGGCGACCTGTGACTATAATTTGAATAATTTTGTATAAATAGTACGTATATGTTCCGTTCAAATGTGACCTAAAATTTGATTTTTACTTTTATAGTTCAAAATTTTGTCCATTTTTTGAAGAAGAGTATTGATTATTGAGGTTTTATTTTGGTTAAAGTAATCTAAACCTCTTTTTACTACGAACTATTTGGAAAAATCTTTTTTGGTGACAGTAATAATAAGACTTTGGGAAGAACTTCCACGTGAGATTGTAAATTCGAGCAGCTTGCAAGTCTTCAAAATAGAAATCTTCAATTATTTATTGAATCTCGGCAAATAGAGTAGCGTCAAATGAAGAGTAAATATATTTTATAAAATCTCAAATACTGTATTGGGATCCGTGGGAGAGGCGTGGCTTAATTTTTGGCCGTCTGGTGGTTAAAAAATAAACTAGCGATTGTAGGATTCTGGATACAGCTGATGCTTGTAAATAAACGTGTAGATAGGATATAAAATTAAATTAAAAATTGCGTGTGACCAAAATTTAATTAAAAATGCGTGTAAACTTACAAGAAATTTGTAAATTTACTTCAGCTACAGCTGCTAGTAAGAATTTTATTGATGGAGAAAATATTATTGATTGTGGTCATTTATTGAATTGTGGGAAAGTGAATCATAGTGATGACAGTGATGTTTATCATATCCTTGCTTTTTGCTTACAAACAGCTGGTTTAAGAAATTAACCTCATGAAATAAATGCTCAATTCTCAAAGAACGGAAAAATAATTGGTATGGAATGCTCTTGCAAGGCTGGATTGGGAAGTACTTGCAAACATATTATGGTAGTACTTTTATTTTGTCACCGGTAATTATGACTTTATCTTTTTTTTCTTGTTAATCAATAAACTCTAAAATTATTAAATATTTATTAAATTATTGATTCTATTATTCTGTATTTACAGAAATAACTTTGAAGATTTCAAAGATATTACGTGTACAGATAAGAAATGTGCCTGGAATGCACCTTATAAATCAGCTCTTGAAAAATATGAGACGAAGCTTTTATTTGAACACAAATGTGTTGAAGAAAAACAAAAAAAAAGATGAAGATAAAGTTAAAATGAAGAAATTTATCAGATCACTCTAAGGCAAATACGTCACTCCAAAAGAAGCTGCTACTGATCCTCCAATATGTTTAAGCATGGGTTTGACTGAATTAGATGAAGCAGAATATGAAGAATTTCTTAAAATAATGGTCGAAGAAAATTCTTCATCAGCTTTAGCAAAACATTTTTAAATAATTTTTATTTTAATTAATTTTTTTATTGATGTTTTTTTTTGTAAATAGTTTACATCATCAATTTTATATTTGACTCCGAAATGATTTTTTTTTTGTAAATAGTTTACACCATCAATTCTTTATTTTTATGTGGAGAAAATTCCATTTTTATAATTATATTGATTTGTACGTATATTAATTTTTTATAAATGTATGATTACGAAATTCACTTTTTGTATTGCTTATTTTTTTTTTTTTTAATAAAAATTACACTGTATTTTGCTATTTTATTGATATTAACATTGTGTTAAACATGATTCTATCCTACAATCGCTAGTTTGAATTTAAACCACCAGGCAGCGTATTTAAATCCTCAGTTTCCCAATACTAAGTCAAAAATTTGATTTTTTAGTGACTGTGATAAGGATAAACTCAGTGCCTTGGCATTAATAAACGGAATTCTAAATTCTAAATTTTAAAAATAGATACATATCGAATGTATTAGCTTGTTAATTATTAATTAAGATGATGTTAAATATATATTGACAATATTGAAAATTTCAAACTTTGGGTGGATTGTTTACTATAGTTTTGATTAAAAAACCGATTCTCAGGTATTATCTGGAAATGACTATAATGAAGTTGGTACACGCTGAGATTATATAATGTATAAGTAAGTTAATATTACTTTAGTAAACAAGTTTAATTTCTTAGTGTGTGCAAGGAAATTGTTATAGCACTTGGTAAATTTGTATTATAGTTATATTGTAAAATAATGATGTTAGGTAATAATAAATGCCATGAATTAAAGAGTGAAACAATTTAAAATTTCAATATTTTTGTTTCATTACTACAAATTTAAATTATGACTCTTCATACTCAGGGTTGAAAGTTATTTAATTGGAAAATAATTGATTGGAAATTGAAAATTTAATGTTTAATGCAGATTTAAAATTATAAATTAATTTTTATTTCAAGTACTGAGATAAAAAATTATGAACTTTATTTTTAATTTAAATTTTAAGATCAAATTATAGTATTGATAACAATTAATAATTTTTACTTAATTAATTAATCACAAATTCGGAACTTATAAATTATGTGATCAATTTTTTTTTAATTATAATTAAAATCATTGCAATGAAACGATAATTTTAATAAACCACACATATATAAGTATTACAGAAAATTTTATTAAATACTAATAAAATTTAGCAAATATCAAATACATTTTTTTATAAAAATTTTTCTCACCGTATAAATTAAAAAGTAATTGTACCAAAGGACTAGTTTAATTATTATTTCAAAAAGTTAATTGTCACCCTTTTTATACTTCTTTATAATTGCAACTCTCTATCAATAATAAAATTTACTGAAGTAAAAAAAAAAAAAATTATCTCCTCAGAGAACCCGATCAAACAACAATACTACAAGCTAATTAATAAGATAAGTTCAACTCGACTAATTTATGTTTGCAACAAAAACAATCCCGGTCTAAAAGTTCGAGCAGGATGATAAAGTTTTACAAGGGCTCTAAAGGCTATAATTTAAAAGTCAAATATCGGTGGCAATGTTTATCATGTTTAATTAAACATGTAGACTTGATCAGTAGACTGACGGCAATAATGCATGTAGAGTGGTGTAGTGTCTTTAAAAGCTACAGGTGGCCAGTTGCCATGATGCTTTCTCTTTTCAGTTCACTCGGTTCTCGTTCTCTGTACAAACTGTACACCCTCAGTACATTTCTCTCCCTTGATTTACGGTCGACCTCACCTTTCCGAGTTTAAAGTTCAACGAATAGGTAAACAGACTCAATTCCCACCCGCAACCCATTAGTACTTCCAAAGGGCAGCTCTCAGTTTCGGCTACTAAGCACCAACACCAAAAACCGTCCTTGTGCTCAATAGTCCTTCTAAAAACAACTAAAATTCAATACAAAGAGTCAATTTAATCAATTTAATGATTGTAAATTATTTAATTTACACATTAACACAATAAATGTTAAATTTACATATAAAAATGTTAAATATTTAAAACAAAAATTTTTAACACAAAATTTTTTGATGCAAAATTTTTTATTGTGAGCTTTTAATTAAAAAAGAATACACAAATTTTAATTTACCAAAGAACTATCTTTCCAAAGAAAAAAAAAAAAAAACAGAAGGGACTTTAATCTTAAAATAATTTTGTGTGACGATAGCTTAGACCACAGAGCTCGTAGTGTTTCACATGGTATACACGAGATGGAAGAGCAAAATAAGAAAGAGGCAATGAAGAGGAGCGAAGTGATGCGAGGTTGAGTAAAATGGATAGCGGTGGCACATATATGAAATAGAAAAGGGATGAAGAGGACAGCTGAAGCCGAGTTGCCATTGGGAATGACCGGTTCGCCATTAAGGGATTCCAGTGGCGTCCGTCCGTTCGAATGACGACCTCCAGCGATCCGGAAAATAAATCTCGTCTCATTCCCAGTACACGATAGTGGAAGCCCACCCATACCTCTTTTATATACTTCCCTCCATCCATGCTCTCGGTGCTCCCCACGTATGTCCAGGCAATGAATTCCCACCGGCCGACTATACCGCTACCTGCACTACTACCTTCGTCTCTGTGTGCTTCATCTTCTTTGTGTGTCGCTACGAATCAACCTATATTTCTGCACATCCTGCCTCCATTTTCAGTGAAACCCACCCCTGGCCATCGAGAAGAGAAGCTTGTCAAGCAATGACGCAACAGCTATTTCATATTGTAACCTCTTGACCATATTTCGTGCCGTCCAGCTTCCACTATGGATTTTCGATCATTTTGACCATCTGATGGATTTCAATGAATTTTGTGGTGTTGTTATTAATGGTCATGAAAATTGGTTAAATTTTTATAATAAAATTTATTAAACAATAGCGTTTATATAATTAAAAGATTTTTTCCGGCGATATAAATCCAAAATTAAACCACAATTAAAGCTGGTTTGAGTTGTATGGCCACACATGAAGACAGATGTGGGAAAGTTTAGTATTTAACACTAATATCACCGTCATCTCGTTCTCTTTGAGCAGCTTCTTCGGATCTTTAGCGTCTCGCTTGTGCTCTCACCCTGATTACGCGATCTCGTACTCGCTAATGACGTCATTACGTCAAACTAACAGCCGACTTATAACAGGCACACCTAGAGCGTACCGTGGAAACTCGAGCACGCCAAGTGGTCCTAAATATTTTACATATTATATCCTCGTATTTTTGCATGATTATACCAATAAATGGATATCGAAATATTGATAAAAAAATTTACAATATTTTTGATAAATTGACAAATGTTAAATGAAGATCAGTGTATTGAATATTAATTTTTATGTTGGATGTATTTTTTAGAAATAATTACATTATTAATTGGTAATCAAATTGTGTCTCAGCATAAATTAATTTTAAGCACTCCCATAAACATAATTCAATCTGATTATTTGTAACAGTTGATACAATCAATGTTATTAGGTATATTAATAATTTAATAAATTAAATTATTAATTCGTCAGAAATGGATGATATGTTTGTTATATACTATTTGTAATAAATATGTGATAATTTATTAATCGAATAATTAGTTTAATGTGGAACTCAATAATTTAGTTTAATTTTAATTATTTGATAACTTACAAATTTGCTAAATAAGTGTTAAAATACTCGGAAATAAAATTTTTAAATTAGCAGTCATCTATTATATTACTATAAATTATTTATTTAACATAATTAATTAAACGATGACACCAATAAGGACACTAATAAAAAAATTAATTTAATTAATAATAGGAATTTTTAAACTATGAAAATTATTTTAAAAAATTTGGTTATTTTTAATCAAACGTAAAAATTATTAAATCAATTAAAATTTACTGTAACCAAAAAAAAATTTTTGCTTAAAGAATTTTTCTACTAGAAGTAATAAAATAAGACATTTATCAATGCATACTATGTCGATTTTTAATAATTTTCTTCAAAATATGAAAGGTTACTTGTCTTGAAATTTTTTGAGTAAAAATTTACTTTAAAAATTTTTTAGCTCCTAAATCGATTTTTGTCACGCTTTTAATCCTTAAGTAGAAAAAGTAACAGTAATAAAAAATGATTAAATTATAAATAAACATTCCTTTGAACTCTCTATTATGTCCAATTATAATAATGGGATAAAGTAAAAAGAAATGGTGTTTTGTGATATTATTCGAATTAGATATTGGCTTTTATTGAAATTATTCCCGTATCAAAAGAGAAAATCCACCTTGAAGTTCTGCACAAAGCACAAACAGTAGATGCATCATTATTATTCTCAGGCACACTGTGTATAGAAAGTTGAGAATAGAGAGGATAAGGCCACCATTGAAATCGCGTTCAATCGCTTGTACAGAAAAGCTTTGGCGCAAGAGAGAAAATAAAATTTTTAGCTTTACCGACCAGGTAAACAATAAGATAATTTTTTACTGTTATTGTTAGTCGGCATCTTCTGTTGTTTTTTTACCGAAATAATTACGAAGAACGATATTCAACAATTAAAACTCAAAAAAATCATTTGTATTCATTCATCCGTATTGATTTGCGCTATTGGAAGTTTGCTAATAGCCATCTTCAGTTGAAAGCTTATTTTGTTAATGATTAAAATAAAATACACTTGACTTAATATTTTAGTAGCGTTACAGAGCTTACAAAAATTTGTAAGCTTCTTATTGTCAATTATTATATTTCCATTTGTTTTTAGATTTCGAATAATGACGCTATTACTTAGTAAGCATAATATTATATTGTATTACAAGTACCCAATTAGATTAATGAGTGCATTTCAATCTCTTCAATGAAAACTAATTTTTTTTTAAATGACATTGAATAAAAATTAATTATAGAAAAATTTGGAAATTTGAAAACTTGTATATGAAACTTTACAGACAATTTTTAAAGGAAATAACAAAAATACGGTACTGAATTTTTATTTGTTGTAAGTAGATTTGTTCTCCAGTCAAGAAATTTTTTTTCTGTGAACGCATATGAATAAATAATACTATAAATCCAACTAAACTTATTATTAAAGCGAGGGTGATAGAGAAGGGTAGTCGATATGTATAGAGAGAGTAGATGCACTAGGACGTAATCGAATTTCCGGGTCAAAGGGGCATGCAGCAACGTTATTATCTTACACCGTTGAAGGTGATACACCCCCGAGGCACCATCGCTTCTTCAAATGAAACTATCTTAATCGATTTTCACCCTTCTCATTTCTCATGTATACTTTGTACAACTGTGCAGTTGTATAAATAATCATAATCACTGGTACTCGGTGATGAATTGCAGAAGCCCCACATTAATATCTAATATGTCTGGTAATAAATTGCTCGTCAAAAGTCGACTGGATATTTGTCTGGATAATTAATTGCGGAGCAGATCCGCAAGTGATTAGGCGAGTAGTTTTTTCATTCGTTTGTTTGTTTGTTTGTTTGTTGGTGTTCTTGTACGTTCCGGGTTGTTTTTTAACAGTGGAGAGGCTTCAACGTGTGTAAGGAGTTGATTGATATGACAATTACGTAGCAAATGGTGTGCGACGAGTGAAGGTGTTAAGTTGAGAGCTCCGACCCCTCGTTAAACTCAAACTACTCTTGAGGGTCATCGTTGACTGCTGGGACAATAGGTTTATAAGTGTGATTACACTATTTCATCGTGGTGATTATAATTACTTTTGATATTCATTCATTTCTTTTTTTTTAATTAATTTGGCGATTTTAATGGATCTAGGACTAAATATTCTCTCCAACAATATCCTTATACAATAATATCCGCACATTTGATTTAAAAAATTCATAAAAATGTAGACATTAAAGACCTGAATTTTTTTTTAAATCAGAAAATTTAGATTATAGTTATAGATTATTTTAAAATAAATTTAATTTCTGAAATATGACAATGTCAATTTATTAAATAAAAAAACAAAGGATGAAATTTTTGAGTATTTTTTTTTTTTTAATAAAGTAAATATATTTTCAAACAATTATTAAAAAAATTTTTAGTTATGATTTATTTTTATTTCCATTTATAATTTAGTTTTATTGTTAAAAAAATTTTTAATAAAAAGTTTTTTAACATTAAAAAAAAAAAAAATTAAATTAAATTTGTTTTAATGATGAAAATATTATCATCTATAATAAAATATCCTGTAAAAAATTTTATCTCGTTTGAAAACTAATAAAATAGTTATTAAAAAATACGAAGTGGTAAAAAGAGTTTGATGCGTCTGTTTATGTGAAGAGCAAAGTGAATAAAGAGAATCATCGAAGCAATTTATTTTATTGATATATTTATTATTATTATTATTATTATTATAGTTTTATTGTCGTTATTTTATTTGGACTTTATTCACTCGGTTTCTTTTATTCCTGTCGAGTTTCAAAGACGTTTCTTTTTATTCCGAGAGGGATTGATGCAAGGCCAAGACGTGAATGGATTTTTTTAATTTTCTCTTATTATTTCATCCACTTATTTTTCTTGTTATCCTTTGCGGTGATAATATTTACCGCTTTTCCCATCGTTATTTTAAATTAAATAACAGGGACAAATTTAATATTGAACAATAATAATAAATATATACAATATTGCTAAAATTTTTAATGAAATCATTAAATTTATTACTGCAGATTCAAAATTTATTTTCTTAATCAAAATATATTATCTTAACATAGAATTTAGTTCCGGTAATAATTTTCTGATAAGAATTTTTATATTCTTTCAATTATTAATATGAAAAAAAGTAATCAAGCAATATTTATAATAATAATAAAAAAAAATAGACATTCCTTCATCTTGACAGTAAATTTCATTTCTTTAGTTGTTAAGTATTTTAATGCTTTAGTTCTTTGATAGTAGCTTGTATCTGCTTTTTATCGTTAGTTTGAATGTAGGAGTTAAATTAAATGAACTTACAAGAGATTGGCATTGTCCAGCGTTTATTTCAAATATTTGTTATACTGACTCGTATAACATCCTGCAAAAAAATCCTTGACAAGAGAATGTACCAGTTTGATGTAAATTAAATTAATCTATTTGGATCTTTGAAATAGTTTTTTCGATCACATACATATAATTAATTCTAACGAAGGTTCTACCACTTGATTATTTATCGTAAAAAAAGTCAGAGTATGTAAAGCTGTAATTGTGAGCAAGGGGATTTTTATTTCAATTCCAATTACTTTGAAAAATTCTTGAGTTAATTATTAGTAACGATCTGAAATTAAAACTTAATTGCATCAAAAGATTCTATAAAATTCATTTTATTTAAAGTATATTACTAATTGTCAAAAGTTTTATGTCAAACTTTATTATTTGATATTCAAATAATGATTGGGAAATATTTATTTTATTTTAATAAATGAATAAATAAAAAAAAATATTAATAATAAATTTAATAATATTCGGACTGATTCCAATATTTTTAAAAATTTATTTGTGTACTTTTCAGTGTTTTACATTATAAATTTAATTGATATTTAAGAAATCACACAATATCGGCAAAATTGTTTGTTGAAACATCGTGATAAAAATTATCAGTAAAAATAATGTCAAAAATGAAATATCGAGCAAATTTTAATATTAAATTATTATTATCGATTATAATATTAAGGCCGAGTTTAAAATTGTTATTATTACAAGAGTTCCGAACATTGAATTGGAGATTCATATGTAAATACTATAGTAATCTTCTTAAGTAGTATATCAGTAGTCCTGTTCTTTCATAGTAAAATTTTTATTTATCAAAATATCAATTTATTAAGTTAAAAAATAATATACAATCTCAGTAGCTAAAAACTAATAATAATCAGCAACAACTTTTCATTGTTAAATTATCTGTTAATAAAACAAATAATTGCCCTCAGTGTTCGTAAACACAAACATTAAATAGAAGATTTTTACCCAAATTGACAATCCCGGGATTAGTATTATGAAGATTAAAATAGATTACTAAGATTAGAGATTTATAGAGATACAAGTCATTTATTTGCCATTCGGAATACTCGTTCTAATCCTCTGTAAATTCGATTTCAATTTACTACAAACTATTAATTTTAAATCCGACTAATTAATTCATTAAAAATCTAATTACGGTTTGATTATATAATTCCACCTCGAGTGGTTTCGAGGAAAATTAAATAAAATGAATTTTTACTTCAAAATAACAATTTACTTCGTATTTACAGCTAAAGAAAAATGAGTAACGGAGCCCATAAATCGACGAAACTATTGCTGACATGAATACACAAATGTATCACTCAAAATTTATAATAAAAAAAAAATAATCGATGGGTGGAAAAATAAAAATATAACATATGTACAGCATCTGTGGGACCGATTAAAATCTCGTTTTGCGATATCGCGAAGTGACGCACCACCAGATCATACACTCTTTCGCTCTATATGTGTTCTTTGCAGTATTGTTTGAACTCTGTGAGCTATTGCGATGAATCACACGAAATATCGTTGATTACTTTGTGCAATATAACATGGACTAAAATTGAGAATCAACGTATACATATATATATGACTGTCTGTGTGAAATAACAAATGAACTAAATACAAAATGGGCTTATGATCTTTTACCCAGATGCTCGTAATGTATTGAAATGATAAAATATACTATTCGGCTTATAAATATTCATATTTATATTTTATTTATTAGACCAGCTTGTTCCAATTGCACTTAAAATTAATTTTTATGTTAAATAGCACTAAAGTTTTGTCAAAATTAAATTATAATCTTTAATTTCGTAATGAAAAGTTTTTTTAAAAAATAATAATATTACATTTTATTAATTATAGTTTTTATGAGCAGAAAAATTCCGTAAGTGGATTAAAGGTAAATAATTTTTTTCAGATTAGTTTTCTCTTCACTTCTTAAAAAAATTTGAAGTTTATTCTAAAGTACATATGTTCAGAAATAGCAGCGTTATTTTAGAAGTATGAATTTTGTTAAAGTTTAATTAAAATTGTTGGCTTGTTTTTATTGCAAACATTATTAATTTGATGTGCAAAGTAAATATCACAGGAAAAATAAATTGCCACTTTAATTAATCCGATTTCAATAATTACAGAGTAACAATAGAAATTTACAGATTTTTTTACACACCTCATAACACAAACGCTCTACTCTCAATACGTCAAGGTATTCATATTGTGGTTTTAATTTAATATTACACCTATAAAAAGAACAATAGTCATTTTAACACATTATTAATATAAATGTACATTTTTTTGTGTTACATAACAAAAAATATGACTTAAAAAAATATTTTATAGCCGGCAGTGTTTTTGTAACAGCTATCACAAATAAAATTTTTTTTTTCCGCTTTGTTTTAAAAGTCAACAGAAAATGTTATTTTTTTATTAAAAATAAAACTTTTTTTTCTTTTATATTATTTAGGAATTCAGTGATTAAAATTTTTTTATCAATTATTACAGTAAATATTGGACCGAAATCTACAGAGATTTTTAAAATTTTGAAATTTTCTTGCAAGGCTTTGATCAGATTTAAAAATTTTTTTTTTGAATTGTAAAAAAATAATTTTCTTAAATGTCCAATAAAAATTGATGTGTTTTGTATGTTCCAAAACACGATGACATTTAAGTGAAAGATGAGACAGTTAACTACGAATTGTAGGGCGCAGACTGGTACGGATGTAAAAGGAAGTAAAGAGTTTTGCTCGCGTTGGCATATACATGTATACTTTACTAAAAAAAGTAGTAAGCGGCAGAAGAGTGATTGGTGAGAGAATGAATAGCATGATGGGTGAAAATGGATTGTTCGTTTTACATTTTATTCACACATCTATTGTTCTCCTATTTACGTTTTTATTTCGATATTACTTTGCATATAAATTTGTTTTTTTAGCTCTGTATTATATTCTATTGATTTCAAATATACAAAAGCAAACCCAATTTTTTCCTCTGTTACTTTAATTAACTCAAAAAAAAAAAAAAAAAAAACATTTGTAAATTATTATTCTTTTATAAATGCTGGGTTTTTTGTTTTAATAAATTTAAATTTATTAAAATTCATTATTTAGGTCACACATTTATTTTATTTTACGATTTATTCACTTAAGTCGATTAATTTATTAACTGAATTATTAATTTTCAATTTTCCGCATGTGGGTGGATCAATTTAATATGCAAAATAAAATTTTACGAGTTTTTAAATTTTAATACAACCTAACAAGCTTTCGGGGTCTTTTATTAAATCTTATTATCCGGTAACTAGATAATCATCCCTTATCAAAAGTTATTATCCGAACCAAAGTTCAGATAACCTTGGTATCTCAACTGTGGTATCTAATATCGGTAATCATCCATAACTCAATACTTAAATCTCATGAAATAATAGTTGATATCCGAGTCGAGAATGGAACGTAGATAGAATTAATTGGACATTAAGAACATCAAGTAAACTGCGAAGATTCTGCTAATCTATACCCTGTAAAAAATCGGGAGTGAATTTTTATTCTTATCACTCGAAGTGATTTCGCGACATTTCAGCCCCCGACAAAATACTATATTATACATCGTCGCTAGAAAATCTAACGACAGATAGCAGCACACAGAAAGAAAAATTTCTTGACTGGAGAACAAAATTTTTGGCTCAAGAAAATTTGTCGGGTGCCTGAAGGAAGACCGAAGTTGTGTTGGCCGGAGTAAAAAGTTTTCTTGAAATTCTATTCTTGGTGGAAGTAATTTTTTCTTAATTCAAATTATCATAAATACTTGATACAATAAATTTTTATATTTGATCAAGATTTTTAGATACTTTAGGGAGGCAGCGCCACCTACTTCAGCTGAGAAAAAAATTTTCTCACCTTGAGAAAATTTTTCTCTTGAATATTTGATACCTATTTTATATTATTTTAGCGTGCAATTATACATATTGAATGAAAAAAAATGATGAAATATTATTTGATCCTCCCATTTGACATGTTAATCAATAAAAATATTAATGAAAATTTACTTCTATCTTTATATTTAATTTTTTGGAGTAAGAGAGAAATTTTCTGCAGACAAGATAAAGAAAATTTACTTCTATCAAGAACTAAATTTTTTGGAGCAAGACGCTAAATTTTCTTAAAACAACAAGATTTTCTTGACTTAAATAAATTTTCTTGGATCAAGATACGTATATTTCTTAAAGCAAGAGAATTAATTTTGTTGGGATAAGTGAATTTCTTGTCACAAAAAAATTTTTTTTTCGCTCAAGAAAATAATTAGGAAGAAAAATATTTTCTTGGCTCAAGTGAACCTTTTTTTCTGTGTACTTTCAAATGACTAATTAGCCGCCAAAATATGAAAGTCTGTTTATATTATTCAAAACTATGATTATAAGCTTCTCGCTTAATCTCTATTGTATTCTGCCTTATACTGGAGAATATTTTGTCAGAGGATATTATGTCGGGGTTGAAATGTTACGGTACCCTCGGAGTACCGGAGTAAAATAAGAAAACACTGCGTACGGAGTACGTTTGGAGTTTTTTTTACGTCGAATGATTCTGAAGTTAACATAAATAAATTTTCTTTCAGCTGAAACAAATTTCATATAGTAAATTTAATAAATTAAAACAAATAGCTTTTTAGTCGAAAAATAAATTTTAGGCCGAAATATTGTTGATCAAAATAGAGTTTTTTTTTTTTCTATGTTTGTGTCCTACAAAGCACTAGTATGCAGAAACCGCCAAGTTAGACTGTAAAAAAGTCAGTGGAGTTCATGACGTTCCTTACATAGCCAGTAGAATGATCCCCGTATCTGGGATGCCCATGAAATCCGTGGCACCACCCACGCCTGAGCTCTGGGAGCGAACCGTCTGAGTCAGCCATTCTCGTACAAATACACTGCTTATACACTGTACTACTATGCATTACAGTAGTACAGATGGTACCGGATGCTTCAGATGGTGTAGAGTCTCTTCTTCCTTTACGCTTCTCTCAGGAGCCTTTCACTCCCTAACCCCTCGATTTCAACATCTTCTTGTTCAGCCTCATCCCCTTTTACTGGCAATACTTGCTGCATACTATTCCGACAAATGTGTAGTGTACTCTATATAGTTATAGATTATAGGTATAGGTATATATAGTAACTGGGGACTACAATGTTATCTTCACATTTCAATAACAATAATAATAACAGCAGGGCTCCACCGCGACGCTATTGCAATCGTCTTGTCTGCCAACTAATCTATTTCAACAGTCTACCAAACCATTTACTCTCTATTTATGTTAATTGCTAAAATCATTCCTAGATTATCACGAATATTAGGCAATGCTCGGTACAACCCGTACTGCAAAACGTTTCACTGCTAACAATATGGATAGTTAATTGAGTTAATGAGGTTTCCTGGAAATACACGGAATTTCTCAAGTCTTTAGACAAATATTAGATTTTTTACTCGGAGCTAATACTCTTGAGTATTAAAATTTAAGCAGTTAATTAGGATAATTTTTAATTGATTAAATCCCTCCGAAGTAAAATTCACTCACTGAAAGATTTTATTTATAATATTATTAATGAAAAAAAAAAAAAAATTAGGAACCCCGAAGTAAATATATTTTAAATATATTCAAGATATATCTTAAAATACATAAAAAATACATATCTAAAAATGTAAAAAAAAATATATTTTTAATATAGATAAAATATATATTAAAATCGGCCAAAAGTTAGTTATTAAAAATATATTTACTATACATAATTTATATATTTTTTTATAGATTTTTAATATATTTAAAATATATTTTTTATGTACTTCGACATATATTTTTTTTATTTTTTTTTTTCATGGGGGTAAAACGGTTGACCCTAAAGGCCATCCCTGCAACTTCCCGCTAATTCCATATCTAAGCTCTTAAAATTGCACTTATGACGTCTTTGAGCTCATGGAGCTTAAAAATATAATTTATGTGTTATTTTGAGCTCTCCGAGCTCAAAGAGTTAGCTGCTCTAAGCTTTTGAGCTCTTCCAGCTCACTAAAAAATCGTCCGAGCTGACAGTTTAAAAGTTTTGAATTGTTCTTGAACAGTAGGAGTTAAAAAAAATGATTGAAAAATGTTGTTAGACTTTTTTTTTCTTCAAAAAATTCGGCGTGTCTAGAAAAATAGTTGATGCGATATAGTTACAAGGTACAATGCAGTCCCGTGCTAGATGAAGCTAAAAGGAAAAGCTGAGGTTTCAAATTCTTAGCATGTTCTCGAATAGAATAAAAAAAAAAAAAAAAAAAAAAAAACATTAAGAACCACGTAGTAGCGAAATAAAATAGAAAACTACGAAACCGATAAAAAGAAGCATAAGAATGAGACTAAAAAGTTTTAAAGAAAAAAAAAATGTGCTTTTCTTTAACTTGAAATACTAAACGTCTTGTACGATCGCAAACTTTTCATCATAGCGGTAACGAAATAAATACAAAGAGGTTAAGGAAACTTTTCTCCGGCAGTTGATTTTCATTTTTAATTGACGAGTGAAAATAAATAAAGTTCAATTAGACTGTAAATTTTTAAAGAGTTGAAAAGAGAGTCGGGCTTTGTCTACGAACAAAAAGAAAGTTAATAGGGAGTTAGCGGTGGAAATAAAAATTGAGGAAAGATGAAAAGGGTGGAAGAATACGTCGGGTGAAAAGGTCACAAGTATTTTTTTTTTCGATAACGCGTCAGTGTAGACGCGTCCAATTATTTGAGCTAGTTAGACGGGTGAAATCCCTTACGACAGCTTTCAATGAAGTGCTGGTAAATTTCTTTTATTATATTACTATCACTATTACGATTACTATTACGAACTCTAAAAGTGATAAAAGAGAGTAAAGTGATTGGAAGAAGTGTGTAAAGTCCGTGGACAGTTGTTGCGCATCCTTCTATACAATTTAGTAGACAACTTGGTTCAATAGAAATCAAAGGGCCTTTTTTTTCGATGAAACTCAATAGAAAAATTTTTTTATTATATTTTTAGATTGAATTTTTTTTTTTAACCCAATTACAAATTTTAGTTGAATTATTTATTAGAAATAAAAAACAGACAGATTATTATTTTATCACAAAAAAAAACATTGTAATAAAAAATTGATTTACACAATTTTTGAATTAGTGTGATTTTAGTATCACTTATAGTGTAATTTATAAACCAATCTAATTTTCCATGAATATTGTACGTTAATTTATGAATGTTTATTTTTTTCGACAATAATATCATAAAGGTAAAATAAAACTATGTAAAAATAGTCTTGCGTCAAAACAAAGTGGGTGTTTTAAAAATAATAACAGGTGTTCAATGTTTACGTGATTAAAAATTATGCGCACTTTATGCGATAGTAAGGCATACTTTGTAACTCAAGACCTTCATTGCCTAATTTTTTAATTATTTATTCAAACAACACAAGAGATAACGGTATTTAATTAGTGAGAAATAAAAAAAATTATAGATTATTTTCAGATTGACTTTTTGAAAGGATTTATAATTGAAGATCCATTGAAATGATTGAGCAATAAATTGAGGGAAATATAGTGAAAATAAATTTACAATTTTTATTATTATGATTAATCACTTTTTAGTAGGATCTTTTCCAAACTCAACCTACTTGATCTTTAGTTGAATACCAAGGTCAAGTTCAAGGATAAACTTCATAAGTTTAATTAATATTGCATTCATTTTTCGTAACTTAGGGAAAAGGGATTCTATCAATGTGATTGAAGTATTTGTATTATCAGTGTTGTGATTTTATTTAAATAAGAAATCTATTTTCATTTCGGCTGCCGAATGGCACTTTTTTATTGATACAGTAATTCGGTTTTTTTATTATATGTGATTAATTAGGTGCACGATTGGTAACAGCACTCGATTGAGCACGGGCGTAATTCACGTGTACACGCGATCCAATAAGCATTCTCATGCAGGTCGATTAGAAACAAGAGAAATTCTCAGTACGATAATAAGATATTAGAAACATTTATAAGATTTAAATAGGTACTCAAAGTTACACTAAAAAAAAAAAATTAATTTGATTCAAGAGAAAAATTCTTTAATTTAAATTGATCAAAAAAATCATTTTGAAGAGTTTTATTGGCTTGATTCAGGTAGAAAAATTTTTAAACCAAGAAAAATTAAAAAGTTAATGAATTTTTTTATAAATCAAGACGAAGAAGCTCTTCAAAATTATTTTCTTGGTTCAAAAATTCTTCTCTTGAATCAAGTTAATTTTTTTTTCAGTGTACTAAATAATAACATTATATACTTATGAAAATAATTTTGTTAAAATAACAAAATACAGGATTACAGAAAAATTTTTGTCAGTCCTAATTTTAAAATTTGCTTGTTGTACGCTCAAAAAAATATTAACTTAAATCCAGACCAAAAATTTCTTAGTTTAAGAATTTTTCAACTCAAATCAAGAACATGAAGTTCTTCAAAATCATTTACTTGATTCAAATTAATTTTTTTTTCTGTGTACATTTTGAGTAACAGTGAAACAATTGACAGTAATTAATTAATTAATCATTAATTTAAGTTACGATTTACTCATGAATAATACTATTGCGTTTTATCATCGATGTAATTAGAGACATTATAGTATCACGTGCTTCACCAGATTTTTATGTGAGTGAGCACGTGATTCAACACTTATTTAACCAAGAAATTATCATTAACTGACATTAATTGACGTTAATGGATGAAGATTAAGACATATACTGATTTTATTTATAGATCTAAAACTATCTATTGCAAAGACTGAAGTCCAAAGTCCATCGAAATATTTATAATTTGTCAATATCTTATAATAGATTTAAATAAATACTCATCAAATTAATTGGATGAATTATGTGAGAACATTTCGAAGTACTCATACAACTTGTCTTTTAATTATAATCATAACGTATAACACTTTTCAAGCAAAGAAGTTGCTGCGAACTAAATTTTAATGTAAATATTTAAATAAGACACACGTGAAATATCAATTATACCCCCCATGAAAAAAAAATATAAAAAATATATATTTCGAAATATATAAAAAATCTATAAAAAATATGTATAATAAATATATTTTTAATAACTAATTTTTGGCCGATTTTCATATATATTTTATATATTTTATATATATTCAAAATATATTTTTTTTATATTTTTAGTTATGTATTTATTATGTATTTTAAAATATATCTAAAATATATTTAAAATATATAAAATATATATGAAAATCGGCCAAAAGTTAGTTATTATAAATATATAGTATTTATATTTTTTTTTCATGGGGGACATTGAAATCTGTATTTGAAGTCAAATTGTATTTATTATGTATTTAATTTAACTACGACGTCAAAAATTAACTTATCACCATCATAATCTTTATTTGACGGTAATTATTCGGTGCTAGTACTCATCCGTACGTAAAGTTTACTATATAAAGCCGAACAATTATTAATCTATCATCAATCGAAAATAACTTCTAATCAACTAACATATTCGTTATTTTTATTTTCTATTAATTTACGATGGATAGAAAATTATTTTTATTTTTTACTTTAATTATTTATTCACTTTTCAGTCAAGTAAATATTTTCTTTTATAAATTAATTTTGATTATTTTCAATGAAATAAAACATCAGAAGAGTAATTTCTTTTTTTTCTAATTCATTTTAGATTCACTCGAAGGCAATTAATGATAAATGTTTTATCAATGATGACTTACTGGTGCTTATTAAACAATTAGACGGTTATGTTAGGCAGTTAAAAGAAAATGAAGTGCCTATTGGAATGGAATTTCAGGTAATTTAAAAAAAAAACGACTTTTCATTTTTCCTTAATATTTTTTAATAAGTTTTATTAGATAACTAATTGTCAATTTTTTTAATTTAAGCTTGTTAATGAGTTTACCAAGAGTGAGCTTGATAATTACTTAATAAATCCGATAGTTCAATACAAAGGTGTTCATTTTATGGTAAATATAATTTTTTTTTTTATTACACCGGCATAATTTTAAAATTGTATTCAATTAACAATTTAGAGGTGATGCGTTAATTTTTAAATAATTAAATAATATATATATTCATATCGTGCATTGACAATTAAATAGTTAAAAAAAATTAATCGATTTGTAAATATTTGTATTTTTACAATTTATAAAAATTTAACCGTATACGGAGTCGAAAATTGCGAAATTTTATAATTAATGTAATGTTTAGTAAAAAAAAAAAAAAAAAAAAAAAAAAAACACGTTGATTTTGACGGTCACAAACTTTATGAAAAATTCTCGGAAAATTCCGACTTTTCAAATATTTCGAAACATATTATTCTGTTCACTTAACATAGAATTATTTTCCTAATGTTTTAAATATAAATTATAATACTTACAGAATTAAATAAAACTGTTACATTTTTGTACTGGCCATTAGGCTTATTGCCTTGGCATATAAATTAAATAAATAAAAAAAAAAATATTATGAATATTTTAAAAATAAATATTCTTTATCATAGATCAATGGAAAATTTCTAACTATCGATCTGAATGACAACAGTCCATTAAGTCGGAAGCTTCAGCTATTTTTGACCGAAGATCGAACCGACGAGTCTTCGCTATTATTGTTGGAGTTTACGGTAAATGAGATCAATAATAATAATTTAATAATTATAAATTTCTGAAAAAATTACAAACAATATTTTCGAAAAAAAACTTATTTTTCAGATTGACCGAATACCAATTGAGGAGTGCGATGGAATAAACCATCTAGAGCCTCCAAAAGCAGTGGACTTTTGACCAAATAAATTATTTTTTTTTATAATAAATAAACTATCAAAAAAAAAATACTTCGGTTGAATTAATAATGAACTATAATTATAAAAATAACTGACAAAGTTAAAAAAAGGCATTGAAGATAGAATTATTGATAATAATTTACGCAAGACAATAGAAGGCAAATTGAACGAAACAATTCGCGAGTAATCATGCAACTCCTGAGGAGTACAAACTTGAATGAGAGGAAGGGGCCATCGTCGGTTAGATTTTAGAGGAAATTTCAAATCCCAATGACATCCGTACCTACCAGACCAAAGGAGCAGTCTTATCGATTATCTCGCCGCTACTACATGCTATATAATATATACTATATGCTATATAGCAGTTGTCTTAACTACCTACGTCTGTGACAGCAATTATCTGTGATTTCATCCGAAACTTTACTAACTTAATGCAGGAAACTTTTAAAGATCATAATTGTTTATTTGAGGGGACGTTTCCGTTCAAAGAGGTCAAACAAATTTATTTCTTTAAATATCCTTTACGATTTTCATTATCAACTTTATTTATGGGACTCATTATCTCTTTTATTATTTATTGTCATTAGAAAATTCATTTGCTCGCATAGTATTTTCGGATTATGTGGTTAAAAAAAAATGTAAAGGAAACTTTTGTTGTTCAGAATTTTTTGTATTACAAAGAAAAATTTTCTGATTAGTTTTTAAGTCTATTAAGAGTTTTAAAAATTTGAAATTTCAAGTTGAAAAAAATTCCTGTACAGCAAAAAATAAATAGGGAGTGAATGTGGAGCGTATGATTTTTAATTTATAATATTTCTGAAGTGAAATTCACTCAAAGAAAAATTTTATTTATATTATTAATAATAAAAAATTGCTTTAATTCGCTTAAAAATTACAAAATGCGTACTTAGAAATTTTTTTAATTAATATAACTTTTTTTTTTTTAGTTTAATACAACAAATAAATTATTATATTTAAAAAAAAATTGCATCGATATTTTTTTTAAATTCTCTAAGCATTTTTTTGATAAATTCTCTCAATAATAATTTATTTGTTAAGAAATTGTCATACAATAGTTAATTTCATTAATATTAAAGTAATTAAACATAGTAATTTTAATAATTTATTTCTTACTTTTTACAACAGGATTTATTAATAATTTTTATGAAAATTTGGTCAAATTTTTTCTGAAAATATAATTATTATTTACAAACTTAAACTTGAGATAAATTGTTTCAAGTATTTATTTCTAATTTGTAATACAAAAATTGTCTCAGCTAAATAAAAATTTATTTTAATCTCAAAATTCTGTACTTAAATATTTTTTGGTTTAAACTAAAAATTGGTTCTGCAACAATAATAATTGCAAGCGATGGGACAGAAAATTCGATCCCGACTTTTTACACTGTAAGGTAAATTATTGTTTTAATTTATTTAGTCATACACTTATTATCACGTTCAATATTAATCATTGAAGATTTACAATATTGATGATAAAAAATAAAACGTTAAATTGACAGACTAATCGGTGACATTTACCGATTACTTTAAGCGTTCATCCGTACTACTCAAGTGTCCTGATGGCACAGCTCTCATCCTCAGTACCGTCGGTTCGTTCGTCGACGTCATAATAACGATAACTACTATAACTATCCTCAAGAGCTTCTGCACGTGAACGTCCACGTCCGACGTTGGCTTTCAATCTCCCATGAGGTATATAGTTGATTTATGGCTGCGCTGTTGCCACGCTCAATTTAGTACTTTATGTTTTCACAATCTCATTTGTTCATGCCGTAAATAAAAGGCTTTATTATTTATTTTATGCATAATTATCTGCCGTCTCGGTGCTTATTTACACTCAAACTCAAGTTCTAAATTATTTAATCATTTTTCACTGAAAATTAGTTTAATCGCGGAGAAAAATGATGTTTGAAATTTTAACTCTATAAAATTTTTTTAATCATTTATAAGTACAATGTAAAAAAAAATATACAAAAGTACTATTTATTTTTACTGTAGCGTAATAAAATTATTAAACGTGAAGAAATTAATGAGAGAATTAATAATTATTTTTCGCTATTTTATATTAAAAATTACAATTAGATTTTTTATAATAAAAGATTCTTTTCCCGCTTTGAAAATTAATAATTTTAAAAAATAGAACATTATTAGATTAATCTTTCCGATTTTCTAACAATTTTTTATTGAAATTTAATAAAGGAAAAATATCAAATTATTCTACTCGTGTATTCATTAATATGAAAATAAATCAAATATTAAATAATAGCATTTGATAATTAGTAGGTTAATTGAATAAAAAAGCAATATCGGAAGAATTAAAAAACAAGTGTGTGATGGAAAATGTTTTGTTCGTGTGAGGACATGTATATTTATAAATGTAGATACATTTATATATATATGAGTATCCATGTATGTAAGAGTATATTAAAAAAAGGTAGCATAAAGGAAGCGTTGACAGTAAAAAATTTAAAATTGTCTCTGGTGTCATCCTTTTTAACTACGCCTACGGTTGGCGAAAATGTAGCACTTATGAAAGTGGCCAAAAGCACGCGAGCGCTGCACTATAAAGAACGAGTGTGCGAGGGAAAAAGACAAACTTCGGGATGAATTGGAAAAAAAGATACAGTGAAAAGAGCCGAGTTTTTAGTTTTACTTTTTTTATTTCAGAGGCAGTAAAAAAGAGAGATGGAGGAACAAGAGAAATTGGCAGGATAGCTCCGTGAAACTAAGTTAATTAAAACGCGATATCAGATATTGGAAGTAGGACGTTACATACCTATAGACACTTTTGCTACTCGCGTATAATACTTTTATCGTATACTAGCTTACAGAGAGATTGAGAAGTCTAGGTCCAGGTGCGCTAACTTTTCGTCTATGTAACCTATTCATTTAGATTCGAATTTATAGAAAGGAATTATTTTAATAAATTCTTTTATTGCATTATTTGTCTTTAAATAAATAGCTCCGCGTTTTGCTGCTATATTTGATAATTTTAATAATATTGTTGCGTAACAATGAATTTTTTATTACGCATTCGTTACTCTTTATGGAGTCTTTTACATTGAGCGGCTTTTATACAGTCGTATAATAATCCTCATTTATTTTTTCAATTTTTATAATTGGAAAAATTGAAAAAAAATTTTTTTTATCAAAAAATATTACAGCTATAAAAACAGTTTTTTAAAACGCTGATTTTTAATTGAAGCTTTTGCTTTATTATTTATTATTTAAAATTATTTTAACTGATGAAAATTTATATTTTTTTTTTATTTTTTTTCGGGGTAAAAAAACCCGCTTTGACGCTTTAACCAGAGCTTCATACCTGTGATAGTTTTTCCACAGCGTCGCTGTATTTTTGTCCAAGTTTTTTATTTATTTATTAATATGTTATGTTTTTTTATATTTAATTTTTTTATTTTTAACTTTTAAAACCGAAAGTGAATTATGATTTTTGAAAAAAATTGTTTTTATAATTTTTTTTTAGGCTGGAAATTGAAAAAAATTTTTTGTTTTAAAATAAACTTTACAAAATAAATTTTTGCTATTATTTATAAAAAGCTTTATTTTTTACTGCATTTTATTATATAATATACTTCTTAACTCCTCAGTATTGAAAATAAAAAAAGTAGCTAGTTGTTATTGTATAAAAAGCATTGATCAGGAAAAAATCCAAATTTAATAAAGTTTTATTTCTGATATAAACGATGAACGGTAATATAGAGATATTGCCAGTGAGTGTTCTTCGAAAGTAATATTAAAAACAATTTTAAGTTGGGGAAAAAATACAGAAAGTAAAGAAAGAATAATGAGAAAAATAAGTAAAGGATATAAAGATTAAATAAAAGAAACGATAACGTTGCAAGTTTTCACAGAGTGGATATTCATCGTTATTGAAAGTGTCGTTCCCACACTGGGTTTGATATACCCATTGCAGTATAACTAAGACCGCTGAACATTTACTGGGAGTTAACTATCGAGTTCTTTGCGCCCTTGCACCCTTACTCTTCTTAGTGGCCCTTCTCAGCCCTTCCATTTGCTATTCCTGGTCACCCAGCCCTACCTCGAGATCACCCGGCGAAACGCCAGAAAGTTATAAGTCTTTAAAGTTTAATTTTAACTTAACTTTCTCCGTCTAGCCCGGGAAAAGTTCGTTCCCGTGTTAAAGTACCTAGTACCCGAGCTTACTTACTTACTTTTAGATATATATACATTATGTACATACTTTTTGGGTGGGCGTAAAAGTTCAAGACTAAGATTTTAAATTTTCTTATACTGAAAATTCCTTATAGCTTATGACTCTCATGATGTCGTTTAATTTTTTCTTTTTTTTTTTTCGTGTTTACGAAGAAATTTTTTTTGTTCGACTTGTTCTGAGGAGGAGATAACTTTTTATCAACAACTTGATGAACTTCTTGTCCGTAGTTAAGTGTCACGTAAGTGGACAAATACCTTTGGGATGAAAAATATATAACGTGAAGGACGGAAAGAGTCGAACAAAAACCACTGGTGAAACAATTTGTTGGAGACTATCCTTTGGGATGGATGGAGAATTTTACTTTCGAGAAGGGAGTTGGAAAATTTTTTTTAATTGCTAGCTATAGTTTTATTTTCAAAAAAATTTTTTAATCTATAGAGAAAAAAAATTCCACCTATTTCCTTAAAAAATTTTAAGATAACTATTTTTTTTCTTAATATTTTCTTGAGCAAAAAATTTTTTTTTATATAATTAATTTTCTGTGATAAATTTTTATTAAAAAACTGGAAGGAATTTTTAATGAGATAATTTTTTTTTAAAAGACTTCTGACTTGCTTTGTGAAAAAGATGTATATAAAAATGTTTTTTTAATTAAATAATGTTTGTCAATGAAAGCTTTTTTGTTAATACTTGTAAATTTTTTACTAATAAAAATGCAATATTATTAATTTATAATATAAAAAAATAAATGTATCGCATGGCCTTGAGACTTTTTCGAGATAATAGTAAGCAAAGTATTTGACTTTATTGAAGTGGGTAAAGAAAAGATTTAGAGAGAGATTCGGTAAAGTTTAAAATAAAAGCTAGGACTTTTTAGTTCGCAACCACTGGATGTAAGCCTCTTCAATTTGGTATTACGTTTATGTTAAAATCGATATCGGAAAAAATTTATAAACATATAGGTTAGGAAGATGAGTTTGGTATTATGCTTGAAATACATGAGCTTATATTGATATTCTGGGTTTTTATAACTTTTAAATTCTATAAAAAGCTACCACCAGACAAATATTACTTAGTATTTTATTTTTATTTTAATTGTAAGAGAAAATTAGTAATTTGAATCTTTCTACCGGTAATACAGAAGTAATTAAAAATTTTATTGCAGCATTTGTTCCGTAGATTGAAATAATAATTATAATTATTTACAATATAATGGTAATAATAATGCGACCTAATTATTGAATTGTAATCATACGATAAAAATTATTTTACCGTTTCGTAAAATTTCAATGCGGGGATCATGAAAATCCATTGCAAATGTTAAATTAATATAAAACAATTGAAATAACTTTTGTAATATTAAATTTTAATAAAATCAATGGTAATTAACAGAAGTGATTTTACGTATTTCGGGCAATAAAAACTTTTAGTGGTTAAAAGCTTCATTTGTGATTTTTTAATAATTTAATTAAAAAATAAACTTTATCGATACTTTGAAATAAAATTTAATATTTAATTTAAAATTTTTTTTTTTGTATTAATCTCATAACTATATGGGTGATTCTCTGTAAAGATGTTTTTTACTGACCCGGACATGTTTTTATTAGAAAAATTGTTATTTTGTTGTTAAAAAAAATTTATTACGAAAGTAAAAAAACATTTCTATTTGGAGCATTGAAAACTAAAATGAAATAAATTTTGGTTTTTTTGCTATAAATTGGTAAACCACCGAAATAACTGTCCCCTGGGCTGTCCCATTCCCAAAATTGAAACTTTAAGATTAAATTTTAAGTTATTTGTCCATAATATATAATTTGGTCCATAATGTTTATAAACTTAATTAGTTAACTAACAATCTTCTTTAATAAAAAGTACCGAAAATTAATTTGTTTCATTAAATTCATTAAACCAAAGTTTGTCCCAGGCATTTTAAGAACAGTCCCCTGCCAGAAGTTCAAAGCCAAAAAAAAATCCAGCGTGTTATTTTACCTTTTGTAAGGTTTATAAGGACCTAACTAGCCTTGAGTTAATAACCATAGGGCTGTTAGCACTTTATCGCCATTTTATTTAGTGTCAAAATACCGTTTGTGCTGGAAATATGTGTCTGGGCCACTTCAAAACTCAGTCCCCTGGCAGCTATTTTTATTTATAATTTATTTATAAAATTGGATCCATAAGTCTTAATATTATTCTAATTAATGTAAATATTCATTGAGAACTTACATTGATTGAGAACTTGAAAAGTTGAATGCATTGAAATAGTTTGCTTGATTTTTCTCAATTTGATAAAAAAAAACCAGTCCCCTGTCATGTTATATGGCAAAAGATACACAAATATCGAAAAAGCAAAAATTAAATCGGCTGTTTATTTATTATGATTAACCTGATAGTTTTGTAGCCCTTGTTAATTTTTTTTCTAATAAAATCAAAAATAATTTGGTCGGACAATTTTGTACAGATTTAAGACGTCCTTACAGAAAATCACCCATATACATGTTTTAAAATTAAATACAACGCTTCATATATCTACGCAAAATCGGAGTATAAATGTAAGCAATAGAATAGCAATAGATACAGTTAAAAACGGTAGGTACTAGGGTAGGGGGTGAATATAATCAGCGGGGGATGAAAACTTCAAAAGCTCGACGTCGCGATTGCAGCGCCACAAACTCGAGCACCAGCAGTACAACCCCAGCGTTCTCGGTGGTTGTTTCGCGCGCGTCTCAATAAGAATCTTGTTGGATAAAAAATTATCGTTAGTATTTTAATCTAAAAATTTTAAAATATCCGTACTCTTTTTTTTTTAAGTAAAATAACGAGTAATTTTTCCGTGTGTTAATTAAAAACCCAATACATTAATAAATGAGTAGTGGTGATCGTTTAAATGAAGTTTCAAGTGTAAGTGTAGTTTCAAAGTAGATCCAAAGTTTTAATTTCCCATCAACGTTGATTAAAATAGATTAATCAAACTGTTGCAATTACATCCCGTTAATCAGTGTCACGGATATGGATTATTTAGGCAATTACAAGTGAATTTTATTACCACAGTAAGATTAAAGAATAACAGCGGTTATTTTCACTGAAAATAAAAGCCGCGTTTAAAGTAAATTTCTGGTGGAAAGTGATTTTGTGGAAAAGTTTCTATTTATTTATTTGGTTGTTTTTTTTATTTGAATTTTAACCGTGTCTCTTATGAATTAAAAAAAGTGTGAGTTGTTTATATAATAATAATAATAATAATTATTATTATTATATTTACTCTGGAACGTATTATGTTGGACGTTCTAAGGATTTATTTTATCACCAATGGATTACTGTGATTTATGGCAACACATACGTACTTATAAATTCATACTGTGGTTCTATTTGTTCTATTGAATATCTGTATTATGGAGTTTATGGATCAATTTGTTTAGTTGTGACAAAATAAATACAAATTGAATAATTGGTTGTATAAAATACAACAGCGCTGATATTATTGTGATTATAGTGTTTTTTCTTTTTAGTGAATATCAACTGAATAAACTGCTGTGTTTATTCGTGTAAGTAAATTTATTTTTACCTGTAAATCATTGAGTTTATTTTGAATTTGGGGATTCATTGTTTACTCCAAAAGAAAAAAAATTTGTTTGGATAAAAATAACGAATGTCAATTTTTTTTATTAAAAAAATTTTTTACCAGAAAGTGGTAATTTTATTACAACAAAATTCTCGGGTTTCGGGTTTTTCGTACCGTGACTATCCAATGAAACTGATAGTTCAGTATATAAAAAAAATATTGTCATATTTTTACAATATTTCTAGTTCAGTTGATAAACGCGTATTTCTAAAAACCAAAAAAAATTTTTTTATTTTAATTACTATTATTATTATTATTATAAATCCAAACTTTAGAGATTAAACCGATTAATTATTTTTCTGATAAGTTTGGCAGAGTAATAAATTTATTTTTTCATCAGCGAAAAAATTTATCCATATTTTTCAATACTATGACCTTAATTTATTAAAAAAATTTTTTTTTTTTTAATTTGAGGATCAAAATGTATTAAATTTATTAATTAAATTAAAATAATATCCTATAGCTTATAATTTACCTGTAAAAATAATAATAATTTCTGTAAAAAATGAAAAAACATAAAAACTTTTAATAACTCGGACATTTTTGTTCTAACAAAATTACTAAACTATTAATTAATTAGTTATAAAACAATATAATTCCTCTTATTAAAAGTTTTGATCACGAAACCGAAATAAAACAAAAGGACTGGCCACTATTAAAAGTATAAAATCAATATTTGCAAGTGATAAAAAAGTTTCTAGGTCATACATAAGTAAAATAAAGGATCCGATGAATGGCGTAAAAAATATTTTCCTCAACTTAAACTTTTTATATTCTGTGCAAACAAAACTCTGGATAGGTCTCGAAAATTCTCGGTGACGGTGAAGACGGATAGGAACACGGAGATTAATCAGACCGACTTGATGTCAACGTAGGAATTTTAATGCCCAAAGGAAGTGTATAGCCGGTTCTTTCGCTGGGCTTTCGTAACTCAACTAATATAAACTTAATATAGCTCGTTTTATTTAATTTCATTCCTCGAATTTTATTTCCTTACTACTCCGTCCAACCCCCTGTTTCACTTGTTCGGCTCTTATTCTAAAACTCAACTTAAAACTGAAAACTGAAAACTCAACTCTAAACTCTTTTCTTTCATTCTACATGCTGCGATGACGATGATGAAGGATGTAGAGGAAGTAATATAATATAATATTCCTGTCCTCATATTTCATTAGCGTGTCCGAGTCCCGTTCGTCTATATACAAACTTTAGCTTTTGCGAATTTTCAACATCGTCAAATGTTAATTGGAGCTTTTAACTTAGACTCTAGAAAAATTACACAAACTCAAGGAACTTTTCGTTTCATAAAAAGTATTTATTTTTTTAAAATTCATTTTTATTTATTATTCAAGTTTTTAGTTTTTTAATAACGGAGAATTTTTAGATTGTGTAAATATTTTATTATTTTCAAGAAAAGAAACAGATATTTTTATCTCTTTAGTATTTGTGAAACTTGATATTACATCCTGGATAAAAAATTTTTTCATGTTAATAATTTACACTAATAATTATTACATGCGAAATGGCAAAATTACTAAAATTAAAAAATTTCTCTAATTCATTCTAATTTAGTCCTAATACACGGAGAGAAAAGAATAGATCTGATTCCAATGTAGAATGGTAATCATTCCTATGTTACATAGAAACGAGGATTTTTTAGCGATGAGAGTCGAGTGGCAAAGTAATCCCCCCCATTCTAAATGGTAACGTTGGCTATGCTAGCATAGGAATGATTACCATTCTACATTGACGAGCGGACTATGTAAATGGACGAGATTACAATTTTACCTAGCAATATTTGCTATGTTATTTATGTAACATTTAGTGAATAAGGTTATGATAGAATCCGTAAATCAGGTTATTTAAAATACACATACATAAATTAAATTAATTCATTGAAATAATTAAATGAGCACTTATAATGAAATATAATTTCCTGATTGAAAATTAATAATAATTCAATTAATTAAAATGCTTTGTAATAAACAATCAATAATTTATTTATTAGAATTACATTTTGGCCAATTATTATTCAAATGTTCAAATACTTACACTTCAATCAACCATTATTTACTTTTTATTAAAATCAATTTCGTAATTTAGTTTGTAGATTTAATAAATTTTTTACACAAAATAATAAAATCATAAACAAAGGAGATGACGCCAACTTTCGCACATACATAAACACATACACGCATGTTACTGCGCAAACTTTCGCGCATACTATAGCATGTATATTTATTAAACTGTAGGGACAGCTATTCCAGCATGGGACTCATTACCAGTCTACATAGCTCTGATTCCCGTGCAGACTAGCGATATTTACCATTTCACTCGTTTCAATGTAGCATAGTAATCATTACCAGAAAAATGGTAATGTATCCTATTCTACATAGCATCATTTACCATTTTACTGAAAATGAGCCTGGTTACCATGTAGAATGGTAATAATTACTATTCTTTTTTCTCCGTGTATATTATTAAAAGTTTATATTTTACTAATTTGTAAAGAAATTTTTTTTTAATCAATAAGAAAATGGATTTTTCTCTCCTAGTAACTTTTCAGCCGTACTAACTTGTATCCGGTTCAAATGTTATTTTAATAGTTTTAAAAACAAATTCATTTTATGATTGTTATTAACTAACATATTTATTATTATAGTTTTAAGAACAAATTTTTTTATTTTCGTTATTAATTAACACCTAAGTTTATCAAGATCGTGTTGTCAGCATGTTAAATCCTTTATTTGTGTTTTTTAATTAGTTTTTTTTTTAATTATCCTAAATAATTGATAGTTAAATATATAAACAATAATGTTTTTAAGGTTGAAATAATATAAAAGTCTTTTTAATAAACAACTTGATGTAGACATTTTGTACTTGTCCCACCAGTCACAAATGCCTGTCCCACCAGTCACAATAAAAACAAATTTTTTTAATTGTTTCTACGTAGGTAATCAGTTTAATTCTTCATAATATTGAATGTTTGTAGGATAAATTTTTTATTGAGAGAGAAGTATTTTTTAAAAGTTTAATGGTCGAATTGAAATTCGACTTTAAGTATACCGTGGTAAGAGAGAAGGATTTTTCTTAGTCCCACCAGTCACACTCCGTCAAATGATAATTACGAGAAACTTAAAAAGTAATCGAGGTTTTTGACAAAAAGATCTTGTTAGTTATTCTTCTATATTATTAGATAAATTTTACTATAGTATAGGTTTCAGTCACATAATTATTGCTTAAAATTGATGGAACTCCAGAATCAAATTAAAAAAAAAATATCTCAATAATCAATTTTTTATATTTTTTCTGTCTGCAGTTTTGAAAATTTTTCACTATATATATATAGTAAAAATTCAAGTATTGAAAATTTTTAATTAAAAAAAAAAATTTTTTTTGTATTTAATTGAATGTAAAACGCGTTTAAAAATCAGAAACAAACATAAAGTGTTTTATATTTAGTTTTTCGTGAGAGAAAAACATTTGTTTGCTAACTCACTCTTGACTAAAAAATTTATCACGAAGGATTGAGTGCAGAACACGTCATTATATTATGCACTCACAACGCGTAACTGCTTTTGCTTTTTATTTACTCTATTTTAAAACATTCATGCCACCTCTTTGTGTTCTTTGCAATAAACGCTCGAGGTGTTAAAATCTATTTTTGTTTCCTTTGAAAACTTGTGCTCAAGCCGGCCTTATAAGCACATATTCAAGTGGCATCCCGGATTACGAGCAAATACTAATTACCGTAGAAAGATGTTTGCTAAAATAAAACAAAAATAAATTAAACGTGAAGCGCAATGTTAATAAAAGAGCTTGCTTGTTAAACTTTTAATGCTTTAAACTTTTGTACTTTCACTGGCTACTTAACTTCAACAACTGTCACTAAGTATTTTATTTTTATCACTACAGTAATTGCTTTTTTGAGTTATATGTAAATAAGTAACTATTAAAATTCATCGAAGCATGCAATATTTTTTTTTTACTTCAAATAATATTGTTATTCTCTTATTATTAAAATTTTTTAATTTCTCTGTTGTATTATTTTAATACACAACTTTTTAAATATTAATTTTTTTACACGCTACCAAAAATTTAACGCTCTCAGTCTTTACTATTATAGTTCTTGTTTTTAATTAATAATTGATAGTTAAAGAAAGAACAAACCCAAATTTAAATCGTCAATATTTAAAATAAATTATTTTAACAACTCACATATTAATTACGCAATTATTATTAACACTTAACAATAATACCAACAATTTTAAGAGTATGAAGTATTTAACTATATCAATTTTTAACTTGCATTCAACAGAATCAAAGTCTTTTAATAATTAATACAGATACCTGCACTTTAACTAAAATAAAAAAAGTATTAAAAATTAGTCATGTACTTTTAATATATAATTTACTTATCAGATTATATAATAAATTATGTAATGCATGAACTTAGTACTAAATACTCATTATCTCATTACTTATTTACCTATGTTCTAATTATCCATTAAATCCTTCATCGCTTACTTTACTTAAACTAGTTTAATATTCATTACAAAAATTACTGAAACATATTTGAAAATATTTGATTCAGCCTTTAGTAGTAATTTTTTTTCATATAAAATTATATCTTATGTAGCAATAAATCAATTATAAATTATTTGAATGATCCAAGCCAAAATATTATACCTTTAGTAGATATTAATCGGTTTTTTAAAGTAACAATAAATTTTTATCTAATTGTTTTTTCGTACAAATGGAAGATTCTCTAAAATGGAGTTAGACAATTTGCTAATTAGAACGTCGACATGTATGTTTTTTTCGAAAAATATTTTTAATGTTGCTTTAAATGGTTTTAATCTGTATATAACAGACCTCAAATTCGCTGACAGCTACCCGATTGTTGAATAAAAAAAAAACAAACAGTAATTGTTATTAATTTTGATATTCGCTCATCATTCTCTGAAATATTCTGATTTTCAGCGCATCAATTAATTACCCGTTAATTTAATTTGTCAATTCACTGATACATGACAACCATGATTGTAGTATTATTACAAATTTGATGGGCTTCATATTTATAGAGTTTCATTGAATGAAGTAGAACTATAAGTAGTTAGAAATCTTAAAACTGACAATGTAATTCAATTCCAAATATTTTATTTCAATTTCTTGACGTTTCGCTTATTAAAAGTTATTTGTGTAAGTGATTTACTATATTACTCAAATTAAACATTGTTTTGTAAGAATAATTATATTGAAGCTCGGGAAACTTTACTCCTTTTAGTAATTTGAGAAAATTAAAAAAAAATAAATTTTTTTTTACATTTTTGTAAATTTATTTGCAAGTATATAAAATTTCATTCAATATAAAATTTAATTTTTCGCTTTTCTCATACTTTTTGATATTGAATACCATTTGCAGCGTCGCAATTAAATTCCAAGTTCATCTTGAATTTATTTTTGAAACTGTAATTCAAAGGTAAAAGGATGTATTTTTCTGTTTCATTCGATATTTTTTGACGAAGTGGGGTTGAGGTTATTAAAAATATTGCAAAGCAAGCTTAAACCTTTAAAATATTTCTATTATTTACACTGAAAAAAATTCATTGATATCTCTGTAGATTTTAAAAGCAATAAAAGTCAAGTTAAAAGTTACAAAATTTTAATAATAATATTTCTAATAAATCTTTATTAATTTAATTAGAGTAAAATTGTCATTAATTTTATTTTGCAAACGTGTGACGATAATAATAACAATACCTTATTATTTTAAGTATAATATTATCTATTAAAAATAAGAGTGAAATTTCCAATTATTTTTCCATATATTGACTAATTTTATTTTTTACTTATTATTATTTCAAGCAAGTAAATTAAAAAAAAAAATGATTTTTTTAATAATTTAAATAACAATAATCGTAAAATAAAAAAAAAGTATAATCTCTATAAAAATCAAATAAATCGTTAAATAATGACAAAATGATCGTCTGCAACTTTATCACGCGATCTAAACTGAGAAACAAAAAAATACTTTAGTAACTCTGGGATTACTTTGAAGACCTCAAGGGAACAAGATTGATGGTTTAAGTTTTACTGACTCATTACCATCAGTATTTATATCTCCTTTTTTTTTTTACTCGCATAAACTCTTATTAACATTTTTAAATTATTCCAAAAAGCCAGCAAGTTATTCAGCAAAAAATCCAATTGTTTTCCTCTATTTTTTCCATTAAACATTTTTAACTCTCGTTAAAAAATTCAAGCAATACTCATTTATCTCCCTTGACGAGACTTCGGGGGGTTATAAAATAAATCCACTTAAATATTCAGGGGTTTTTGTTACGAAAAAATATTCACGGTCAGCAGAACAAAAAATTTAACCAAACAAAGAAAGTACGGAAAAAAAAACAGAGATAAAGGATCTAACGTGAATTGTTTGATGGGTTTGTCCTTACAAATGTTCACACTCTTTTTAGGCTCTACACCCCGGAGACACTTCAAGCAGAAACATAAAAAATTACCGAGAAAAAAGGTTCGCTTTTTTATATAGAACTAATTTTTTACTCCAAAGTCTAAAGTTTTTTTTTTTTTTTCACTTTAGTTTATATTTTTATTTTTTTTCGCAGATCACGCAATAAACTAGATAAATAAAGGTGCCGATTATTGGTGAATTTGTGCACTGGGTTATCGATAATAGTGATACTAATGAGCGTCGATAACGAGAACTTGAAATTTAACAAGGGATGTGCATTCCGCTTGGGTGAATTTCAAAATAAATGAGAGGTTTTATTTCATTTATTGTTAAATCGACTACAATGTACAAAAAAATACCGTCTCTATCTCTGTAGTATATAGAATTTCATTGTTTGTTTTAAAAACGTTCGAGAACAAAAAATTTTTTTTTCAATTGCCATTCATTTTTTTACTCGATATTTTATGGCTGATCGGTACTTTTAAAGTTTAATTAATGGTTCTTGCTAGCTGTTAATTATTAGAAAGCTCAATTCAATGATATTTTGTGTTATTCTATGGGCATTCACATTCAGATTTGCTTTCAAATCACCCAGTCATTAATTAATTCAATAATTTTTTGTTCATAAATAAAGTATTTCTATCTATTCATCGTTAATTAAATTCTGCAAAGTTATCCACGATTTTATTTCATGAGAGCACTTAATAATACAAATACCTACTCAATGAATTGTTTTAAATAATTGTTTGTTGAAAACAGCAACTGAATGGTTTATACCAAGTTTTAATAGAACGATAAATTTTTATTGCAAATTATAATGATATTTATTCATACACTGTAAAAATATTTTGAAAATGGGGGTTTTTTTTAATTGACTTGCAGTATCCTTTTAAATATGACAATATTTAACTTTGTAAATTTTTCACATTTATACCTTTAAATTAATTCAAGATTATTGAATTGTCCATTGTGATATTTTTTGTTTTGAATATTTTTTTTTTAATCAACTTAAATTTATTATCATCGGAATGCTTCAAAATTTCTCAAATATATTTTGTAAAAATATAAAAAATCGTTTTTTCCTTAAGGAGGTTCGAGCTAATCTAATGTAAAAAATAATTTCCAACTTTGAGCTTTGAAATTAAGTATACGTATAAATAAATACGTCATTTATCTAATCCCAAAATTTAAATAAAAAAGATTCACCGTTTAGTTACTTAGATATTAAATTTTAAAAATCACATATTTTATCTCCTTATACACGGGCTTTTATAGCGGACAAACGTTTTGTCGAGACTTTAATTATTTTTTTCAATATTAACCTCCCAACTTTAACGGATAAAAAATTATACACGCAAAACTTGGATTATTGCAAAATATAAAAACAATTTAATAATAATACATTACCGATATAATTTTTGAAATATTTAAAGTCAAATTTTATGTTTGTAACTCGTTTATCGTCAGCCATTTATTCGAATAAAGATTTGACAACATCGCGTCAACAGCTGAGAAAAAACAAAAGGATAGAAATATAGTTACAGAGAGAGAAATGTTTAACTCACACACTCATCCACGTCTCTGTTATGGGTATAATCAAGCGCGCTATTGCCAAATCTGTTTATTTATTCCGGCAAGTAATAAATACGAAAGTCATTTTATAACTTTACTTTATTAAATAAGTAAAAATCATCAATTATTAAATTGTTTAAATTATTTTAAATTAAAATAAAGAATTTTGACGAATATTGGGAAGACTAAAATTAAAAAAAAATTTTAACACTATTTTGACTCATTAGTTACGCTCGAACTTCCTTAAAAAATTTTTTTTTTTAATTTTAACAAGTATCATTTTTTGATAATTTATTTGTTAACAAATTATTAAAATTTATTAATAAGATTTAAAAACAAAACAATTTAATAATCTTTATTATAAATTTGGATTAGAATCTTTATTCACTCGGCAATTCCCCGAAAAAAAAACTAGATTTACCCCGAATGCATTCCTAACTTCTTACAGTATAAGTACGACCCGATAAATTTAGAGAACAAGGGGTTAAATTCCCACGATCTAAATAACTTGAAGCTGCATTAATAATCCGGATTAATTCGTATATATTATCACGATCAGGAATTCATAGAGCCGGGAGTCGGTATGACAACCGATCGCTGCATTTGTCATTCCAGAGAGACATCTGGTCTGGAGTTCCTGCCTCCGAAATCGTGCCCGTGGTCTATTAGTGACGTACGATCAGTTTAACCAACGCCTCCGGTAGGTGACACTGCATTTGAACAAAGGACCGTTCATGCAGACAAGATCTTAGACTCTCCCAGTGACAATCGATTTGTTCAATATAATATAATATCTATACTAACTTTGATGATGATAATAACAATAATGATAGTTAAATGAGTGATTAATTGCTCGAGATATCTCAGTGACTGCTGATATCACATTTCCGCTCTGGGTTTCCGCACAATTCGCGACATTAGACAAACTTATGTTTAATTCTTTTATTTTTGTTATTTTTTCTCGAGACTCCAATTAATAGAAAGTCGGCGAATTGGATATTAAATGAGAGAATTTAGCGGACAGGAGAGAAAAGTAGCTTTGTCATTTCCAACAATGAGCTTTGCAATTTAATTGCTGAGATAAAAAAGTACATTGGACAGTTTTTTAATTGAAAATCTTGTTGTTCCGAAAGTAACTTTTAAAAAGCGAGGATGGTTTTATTTGCCGAGTGTGATGTTTAAGATTGCTTGGGACGTCTAGTAACTTTTTTTTTACGGTCAAATTTTTTTTCGCTGCCTATTTTCAGTCCTCATTTTATTTCTCACTAGCATTGGAGTAAACAACCAGAGGAATTGGACGGTTTCAAGAGTATAAAGTGGCTTCTTCTGCTACCGCTTGGTACTTGTTCATTTTTGCTCTTCTTTAGTCCATGTAAAATGTTGTGAAATACTGAAAAAAAAAAAAAAAAAATCAAGATTTTTTCGTCAAAAATTCTGTTGTTTAATTTTAACCCAAAATTATTTAAAGTTTAATTCTAATTTCTAGAAGAAATTAATTTAATAAAAAAATAAATTATCTATCGACAAGCGGAGCACTTTTTTCGAAATTTAAACTCATATATGAGTAAAATATCTTTAAACTTAACCATCAACCTTTTTTTATCATTTTTATATTGTATTTTTTGTTTATAGAATTTTTTATCCGTAGATAATACAAAAAATAATAAAAATTCTAAACCTTTTTTTAGAGTAAAATAAAATATTACATCTTTTAAAATTTTTTTTTAACGCCTGAATTAATTTTATAGCCCAAAATTTTGTATTTAAAATTAAATGCTTTTTTTTTTTTAACTTACACTGCGAAAAAAAATTATTATTGTCCAAACGAGAATTTCTTGGTACAAGGATTCCGTTAAAAATATTTATTTTATTATCATTAATTACTAATTTCTTGATAAAAAAGCATCAATATTTATTTTTTTTCTTAGAGGTATTGCATGCCTTAAGCGTGAGCGTAGGTATGCTCTACTCTTGCCTAAAAATCAAGATCCCGTGTTTCGTCACAATAATTTGTATCTGACAGACATAATATGCATATAAATGCTACAAAAAGTCCACTGTCAGATAAAAAAATAATCATTGATATGATTAAAAAATTTTTTTAACATCTATTTTTACATAATTACATAAAAAAGTCGTTTTTAAGCGCTCGTTGTGTATATTTTTACAAATCACTGTCGGGGTACACACTATAACTTTAATAAAAATGATATATTCTCAAAAATTTTAAAGAATATTTGTTCTTATATAACGAAATTTTTCTTAATAAAAGTATTTTTTTCTCAGTGCAGAAATTTTAGTTTCTGTCCAGCATAAGCAGAGCAAAATTAAAACCCGTCGGTTGCCTGCTATTTCTCCGGCTTAATAATTTTCAAGTGACCGTAAAAAAAAAAAATTTCAAAGTGGATATTAATGATAAACAAACCACTCAAAACTTGGACAAACATTCTCTAAAAAAAGAATATAATTTTTAAATGTAAAATTTCGGGGATGGTTTATTGAGTCCTTTTCCCTTGACAAGACTTCTAAGAGACTCGGTAGTGGAGAGTATGAATAGAACCGAGGGAAAGAGGGAAAGAGTAGGTTTATTGCTGAATGTCCTTTGGAACCGATGAGGTCGAGTAGAATCTTATCTTGTACAGTTTCATTTTGGAGATCCTGGTCCTTGGTAGTTGTCGTAAGATTGAGAGGAGAGTTGAGTAGATTGTGGGAGAGTAGCCCTGAGGGTCGAAAGCGGTCTGAGGAAAGCTTTTTCGACGAGGTTCTGGGACGACCCGCTACTGATGGCTGCTGCTGTAGCCCAGTACTCATCGCTATCGTCGCAGAAGCCTCCACTACTTACTACACACCATATACTACAAACTTCTCTCGTCGTTTCTTCACCCACCGCCTACTACCAGTACTACCACACTGCGACACGACTACCAGCTTCGTCCCTTCAGTTCTTAACGTTTCTGCAAGCAACCCCTGGCCAGAAATCACCCACTTCACTTGGAGCACATCCCAACCAAACCAAACCGAACCCAACCCAACCCTGGTATCCGTACTTGGATCCCTTTCCAGAGCCGCGGCCGCAGCGATAAGCCCTGAGGACGAGGACGAGGACGAACAAGAGAACCTCGAGAGAAAAAGTTTACTGTTCTTTCTTTATTTTTTCGTGTCCTACCTTTTTTCACTCTCTTTTACTTTTTCGTCTCATTCTTTATCCTGCGGGCCAAATCTATTCTAAATTCCCTAACGCCTCGTTTGTGCTTGTGCTTCTACTATGCTCAGAATCGATTGCAGTATTAATTCGATATAAATTGTGCAAGTCTTTCCGTTTCACAATCCCCCTTTTCAGCGTATATATTATGAATGTTTTATTTTTGTAGAAGGTGCAGTTTGCAATTCCACGGGAAAGCTTTTTTGGATTTTTTTTTTTTTTTCTAGTTTTTGCCAGTTTGACCTGATTTGGTTTAATTCAGATGTATTTGATGAAAAAGAAACTAAAATTCAGATGAATGTATTTTTATTTGAATAACATTTTCGATCCATTCACTAGTAAAAAAATTTTCTGATATAATAAATTATTACAGTTTTTGATTTTTGTATATTTTTTAGAAAATATTTTATATCTAAGGTACCGGTGGGTAATAAGGAGATTTTGAAAAAAATCGAAAATATTGCATTTAATTATTGAAATGTATCATTAATTTTTGTATTAATACATTAGCCATAAAATATAATGGAGTAATGGTAATTTTCACCATAAACAAACACAAAATTAAATTTTTTCAAAAATCTTAAGAATAGGCTTTATTTTACTACGGTAGGGTAATAAGGCCTGCGGGTTAAACTTATGAGACCTGCAATTTCTTTAACTGAAACTTTCAATGCTCATTACAAATTTTTTTTTTCATATCAATTATTATTCATTTTTGTAAGAAAGACACCGGAATGTTATAATGATTGCACATTGAAAGTTACAATGAATATTAGCTAGAATAATTACATGGATAAAAGGTGCATGCCAATTCGACAGAATTTGGAAATTGTGCTAGTCAAAACAATACTCTAATTAAATTTCAAGTCTAGATCTAAGAATGCAATTCTATAAAGCCCAGCGGAGCGGGCGAGTATAAAGTTAGTAAATTGATATTTTCTATTAGATAAAAATTAGTTAAGTAGTTGATTAAACTAAATCATTTACTTTGTTGTTGTTATTTACAGATCAATTTTTCGATTTTTTATTTTATTTCAATTTTATCTAAAATAAGTGAAGCTCTACTTCTGCATAATTACCTTATTTTTTATATGAAAATAATCAACCCTCGTATTTTAGTTTTAAAAATAAACGCACTAAGTACTAACAAGCGTAAAAAAATTTCAATACTTTTTCTATGAAAACTTAAGTACCCTAAACAATTCGATCTTAATAACCCGGAAAATTGATTTACTACCGCCTGGAGAGCTTGAATGCGAGTAAATTTTTTTTCCCTAACTTGTAAAATTTTACAATAAAAACTTGAAGATTTAAAACAACAAAATTCAAGTCGTTGCTCAATTTATAAAGTTAAATAAACCTTCATTTCCTCAATTTAAAGTAAAGATATTAAAGTCACTTAGACAGTAATTGACAGATTGCGAGCAGAGATCCATGATCATGGCCAGTTAGTTATTTAAGTAGGATGAATCTTCTCTTGAAGATGATAATTTCGCGATTGGTGTTGCGGTGGTGGTGATTGGTCGCCGTCAGCAACGAAGGTGGTTGGTGGTTGGATAGAACCCTCGAGGAAGCAAGAGTTATGAGTATGAGAGACTCTTACGTCCAGTTTGCGCTTCTATCTCTTTTTCATCGGTCCTTTCTACTTCTATCCACATCAGAGTTTAGAGAGACCGGGTTACCGCGAATGCTGGTGGTGAGTTTTATGTTCCGGAACGCTGGGGAAGAAGGAGAGCCATTGAGTGCGCTGGAGGGTGAATTCTGTGGATGTTTCAGGGGTCTAGATGACCCGGTTTTCGGGTGTTTGCCGTACGTAAGGATGCTTCGGTAATTTAGAGCCTGGAATTCAATGGATATTTCGGAAACTGTGGATCTTATTTTCTGAAAAAAACCCATGAAATATCGATTGGAAAGGGCGTCACTTAATATATTGTTATTTTTCTCGGTTCTTTACATTCTTTAGTGTTATTTTTATTATACTGGAATTTTATTTGTCGAGGATTAGATCGAGTGTTGCTATTATTGTTATATATGTCAGGGAAGAACAACTTTATTATTATATTATGTTATATGATTGTTATTGTGTTTTATACTGCAGACTGGCTGGATATCCATGGGAGACTGATCGTTTTCTGCGAGTGAGAGGAGATGGCGGGCTTCGCGGTATGGAGACATTTATTACTGGTGATCATTGGAGGTACCCAGATACTTAAAGCTGAACCTTCTGCTCTTCCTACTGTCAAAAGTGCTGGTAAGTTTTTTTTTTATAAGTTTTATTATCTTTAATCAATTTATTTAAATTAAGAGTATCTTGATGACATTTATAAACAGTTTTTAATAACAAATAAAATTCTTCAGAAAACTAATTAGCAGACAGCTGATCATTTTTTTATTTTAGTTAAAAAATATATTAATCCTCAGAAGATATTTTTATAAAATTTAATTTATATGGAAAAAAGTCCTGTCAAAATTATAAAAAAATCCGTAAAATTTACATTGCAAAAAAAGTAATTTTAGCATGTGGAAAAAACTTTTGAATTTACAAGGAAAAAAGTATGATTTTAGCATTATAAAATTTTTTAATTTTAAATTGGAAATTTATACAGTCAAAAATTTTGTGTAATTATTTAAAATATTTTTATTTAAATTATTTTTTGCAAATAAGACAATATTTAACTTTGTAAATTTTTCACATTTATACCTTCAAATTAATTCAAGATTATTGAATTTTCCATTGTGATATTTTTTGTTTTTAATATTTTTTTTTTAATCAACTTAAATTTATTATCATAGTAATGCTTCAAAATTTCTCAAATATTTTTTGTAAAAATATAAAAAATCGTTTTTTCCTTAAAGAGGTTCGAGCGAATCCAATGTAAAAAATAATTTCCAACTTTGAGCTTTGAAATTAAGTATACGTATAAATAAATACGTCATTTATCTAATCCCAAAATTTATATAAAAAAGATTCACCGTTTAGTTACTTAGATATTAAATTTTAAAAATCACATATTTTATCTCCTTATACACGGGCTTTTATAGCGGACAAACGTTTTGTCGAGACTTTAATTATTTTTTTCAATATTAACCTCCCAACTTTAACGGATAAAAAATTATACACGCAAAACTTGGATTATTGCAAAATATAAAAACAATTTAATAATAATACATTACTGATATAATTTTTGAAATATTTAAAGTCAAATTTTATGTTTGTAACTCGTTTATCGTCAGCCATTTATTCGAATAAAGATTTGACAACATCGCGTCAACAGCTGAGAAAAAACAAAAGGATAGAAATATAGTTACAGAGAGAGAAATGTTTAACTCACACACTCATCCACGTCTCTGTTATGGGTATAATCAAGCGCGCTATTGCCAAATCTGTTTATTTACTCCGGCAAGTAATAAATACGAAAGTCATTTTATAACTTTACTTTATTAAATAAGTAAAAATCATCAATTATTAAATTGTTTAAATTATTTTAAATTAAAATAAAGAATTTTGACGAATATTGGGAAGACTAAAATTAAAAAAAAATTTTAACACTCCAAATTACCCAAATTATAAGGGAGTAAAATAAATTGCCATAAAATGTATACCAGCATAATTACAAAGTACTTGATGTGTCGTAAGAACCTTAGTACATAATTACAGCAGGCAAGTAGATAAGAACAAGAACCTGGCGTCTTATAAAGATCACCATAAAGCTTGCGCCCATCCATTAATCTGTATCTAGCATCTAGATAGACATATATTACATAAGCAAGTAGTGAAAAGAGAAAATAGGATTGCTTGAAGGTACCGTTGACAACGACAACTACGAATCCATTTTAGCATACGACGACAGAGTTACGTCGACGAGCCCGAGAACGAGAACGACAATGACAATGACGACATTTGAATTGATGAGACGTCGAGGAGGGCGAAAAGAGGCACCAGAGATAAAGAGTAAGATGGTAAATGTCGCTGTACACCCATCCCACCGTAGGGTTCAACGAGTAATAGTACTAGAGAGTTGACGCGTTACATGTCACTCGGTTCTTACACTTCTTCTTCGTCTTTATTGTCTCCTTCTTCTTCCGCTTTTTTGAGGCAACGGTTTTCCGCGAATTTACAGACGTGTTACATTGAGTTATTCAGAAGCTCCGAGAGCTGAGGGTGTATTCGTGTTCTGAACTTTACCGCTCAAGGTTTGGTTTAGGGATGACGGGCGAGGTGAAATACCACCCCCTCAGCAATGTCTGATGCGTTCCCTCACCATCAGCCGGCAAGTATGTTAAAGTGATGAAGAGCGCTTAACTTCCTGTTAGACTCTTGGGAGATACAATGTCTGTGAGATCGGGCTTTAATTAAACCTTTATATTAACCTTCCAAGCTTCCCGGTACTTAACTTAATCAGCGCCAAAATACATATTTATCCGCCTGAGAAATTTTAGTAAGGGCAAATATCGAATTTTTTTTATTTTAGCTTGACTTATTTTACACTGTCAAAAAATTGCAGTAGATGATTTTTAATTGATTTAATTTTTAGGGAATAAAATTTCGTTTGAGGAAAATTTTATTTGTATTATTAATAAAAAAAAAAAACAGAGGAAATTTTCCCTTTTTTTTTTTTCTAAAAATTAAAAAAGTCATTATTTTTTTAGAAAATATAAAATGCATATTTAGAGATTTTAAAAATGATTATGATTTTTTTTTAAGATTTATATAATAACAAATAAATTATAATATTTAAAAAACGCAAAATTTTTTACTTTGCCGATTAAGATTTTTTTTTAAACTTTTGATGGCCTTTTTGATTTCATTTAACGATTCCACTTGTTTTGTAGGCAATGGGGTTATTCTATTTAAATATTTTCACTGAGAGCAATTGTCTTTTTCCTGTTAGCTGGCATTGTTTTACGTTTTCATTGTTTTCAAGTCAAGTTATCGGTGCTTTAAACTGTTTGAGTTAAAAGCTCTTTGAACAGGTTTTACGAGAAAAATAATAGCTGAAAAACATTTTAGTGTATAATAATCATATTATTTTTTTAAGATGTTAATAATGCAATTGCAATTATAGAAATTTACTAGAAAAGTAAACTGAGATTTTGATAAAAATTATCCGGAAAAGTTAATGGAAAAATTTAAGTATTGTAACATATTATTTCATCATTTTTTATTAACCATACTTAATTTATCCATCTATATTTTTGTGAGCGAAACAGTCCACTGGATAAACGATAACGCCGTTTAACTGTAGTACACTAAAAGGATATGTGGATAAAAATATTTCGTTAGATTTTTACGATCTCACTTTAACAGGATTTATATTTTAGACCGTCAATCGAATAACGTCGTGAAGTTAAATCAAAACTAGGTCCTAAAAACGTTGTAATCTGTAAGCAAAAAGGTATATAATATTTCAGAAGCGAATTATTTTAGATAAATAAAGGGATTTATTGTCAACAGTTGAGAGATAGAGGAATAAAATTTTAAATTGAAATTTTTTCTAAACTGATAGTATAGGTTTAAACGCTCTCCTGGAGATTATATTCGATGACGCGTATAACGTAAAGCCAAGTGTTGTTGTGACCTCGTTATCAACTCTCCAGGATACGCTGGGTACTTGCCATCGCAATAGTTGCGCTACTATATATATACGTGTTTATATTTTGTGAGGCTCTCGGCTCTGAATCTAGGAGCAACTATATGGTAGCAAGTAATCGCACTGGTTGTAAAAACTAAGATTACAATGCGATGCAATCAGCGGACTAGTATCATATCATGGCGAGGGTGGATGTATTATGTCCTTGGTATACTGTCGGTGTTTTCTTTTGAATTAGAAACACCCCTTGATTAATTTACGACTTGTTCATGCTTTAGGTCATTTTTTTAATTAATAACAATAATAAAAAAAATGAAATTTTCAATTCAAACGATCTTTTGTAATTTTAAAAAGCCGGGTTTGTAAAATTACAAGACGTAATTAATAAAAATCAATTATTTTTACCAGTTATGATTTATAAAGATCTAAAATTTATTTAATAATGGGACATTCTATGCGAAATGGGAAAATGACTAAAATTTCTCTAATTCGTTTTCATTTAGCCCTAATTTATTATTAAAAGTTTGTATTTTACTAATTTGTTGAGAAAATTTTTTTTAATCAATAAGAAAATCGATTTTTCTCTCCTAGTAACTTTTCAGCCGTACAAACTTGTATCCGGTTCGAATGTTATTTTAATAGTTTTAAAAACAAATTCATTTTATGTTTGTTATTAGCTAACATATGTATTATTATAGTTTTAAGAACAAATTTTTTTATTTTCGTTATTAATTAACACCTAAGTTTATCAAGATCGTGTTGTCAGCATGTTAAATCCTTTATTTGTGTTTTGTAATTAGTTTTTTTTTTAATTATCCTAAATAATTTATAGTTAAATATATAAACAATAATGTTTCTAAGGTTGAAATAATATAAAAGTCTTTTTAATAAACAACTTGATGTAGACATTTTGTACTTGTCCCACCAGTCACAATAAAAACAAATTTTTTTAATTGTTTCTACGTAGGTAATCAGTCTAATTCTTCATAATATTGAATGTTTGTAGGATAAATTTTTTATTGAGAGGGAAGTATTTTTTAAAAGTTTAATGGTCGAACTGAAATTCGACTTTAAGTACACCGTGGTAAGAGAGAAGGATTTTTCTTAGTCCCACCAGTCACACTCCGTCAAATGATAATTTCGAGAAACTTAAAAAGTAATCGAGGTTTTTGACAAAAGGATGTTGTTAGTTAGTTATTCTTCTATATTATAAGAAAAATTTTACTATAGTATAAGTTTCAGTCACATAATTATATATAATTGATGGAATTCCAGAGTCAAATGTCCCACCAGTCACTATAGAATGCCCTTAAATTTATTATATTTAAAAAAATGCAATTATCATCACGGAAATTTCCTTCCAATACATTTTAGTAAATAAATTGTTCGCTTTTAAAAATATTGAGCCATATTAAAAAATTTTTTTAAAAGTAATCTTTTTGTTTCGAAAAAACGCAAAATAATAAAGAACATTTTTTTAGTGCTCAGATAAATTGGCAAATCCAAAAAAACCCAATACAAATTGTCTCTGTAAATGGTGACTCGTAAAAACAGTGAAACGATTGCACCGTTGTGTATTGACGTATTTAATATAGGACAAAAGTACCGTGAAATTCTGTTGTAGTATATTTACGTTGTGTTAGTTATATCCTGCATCGGGCAATTTAATTCTAGCATTAATTTGAAAATTTTTATTTTACAATCGATAAATATTTCTGCTTTTAAAAATACAATAAATATAATTTCGATAATTATAATCAGTAATTAATAAATACAAAAAAAAATCGCCTACTTAAATTACACCCCTGTCTGAATATTTAACAGTAAGAAAGAAAAAAAACATTTTTTATTATAATTTTTTTAATTGCTGTGCCGGAATATATTTGAATGAATTAATTTACAGTGGTAAAACATTTGAATAAATTCTCTTCAGAAATATGAATAGGTAGAGGTCACTTGTGGTGGTGGAAAGAGCAAAAGTCAGATATTATTCAATGAGACCGTACCGTCTCACGTAAGCCTTGAGACGGAGTATTAGTAATGCATAAACAATAGCTTTTTATTTACCCTCTTGTGTCTTTTCCACTCCAGATCCTCAGCTACGGTGAATAATAAAACTACTGAGCAAATAGATTCTTGTCTGAATAGATAGGCCATAAAAAATGTTTCCAATATTTGCAAAAGTCTCGTAAAAAAAAAAAGTAATTTTCCTAAAAAGAAAAAAAATGATTAAGAGTAGTAAAAAATTTTACAGCTATTTTATATTTATTGGATTAATTAAATACTCTTAATGTCCAGAATTCGCTAAAATTTTTCTTCATAAAAATGGATATTGGGACAATAAAAAAGTTTATTTTCCTATAAATCAGAATGGTGTATAATTTCAATCAAATTCCATCAATTATTTTTTATTCGATTAATAAACAATCAATTGAAAATTTGGATTATTTTACATAATTTGAATACTCGAATTACTTTGAAACAGCGTTTGTTATTTTTTATTTGTATTTTATTGTATTGTTTTCCGAGTTCTCGCGTGCTGAAATCGATTGAAATTTTCGCTACAGGCTACCGTCGAATGGTGTAGTGATTTGAAAATAAAAAATGTTTATTTTCAATCTGCGTATGAATTTATTAGTTTTGCAATGTAATCTCGTCGCTTTGTTCAATATTTTACTTTATTTGTTATCGTTTTTCATTATTACATCATAAAAAATTAATTTTTCGACCTAAATTTCTTCATTTGAATGTGCTTTATATTTATATATTAATTGTAAATTTGATCTAATTTTGCGATTCATTCCATTTGTTCTGATGATCGAGCCTTTGAAACTGCCATCGCATATGTAAATTCTAAGTGCAAGTAAATAATATATACAAATACAACAGTATTTACCTGATATTGAGTAAATTGTGTTTTACGATGAATCATGATATTCTATGTGCTAAATGCAATCAGACATGCTCAGTGCTCATTGCATTAATTAATGTATTGCTAAATTTTAATAGATGGTAAAAAATTTATCAGGAAAAATAGGATTATAGTAGAATAAATTAATAATCATGTGTGGCTCGCTAATGAATTTAATGACTCGTTACTCAATAAAATTGCCTTAGGTATGAGCGGATAATTAAGCCTAATTGAGAAATATTTATGATGAAACAAAAAATATAAGATTTAATCAATAATTTTTAATGTTAATAATTATTCACGTTTATTTTTTTTTAAATATTAACAAAAATGATTGTTATTATTTATTTAATTAATTAAATAAATTAATAAAGTATTTAAAAAATAAAATATTAAATGAATAATAAAAATAATTTTAACAAACTTTTGTCTACAAGGACAATATTTTTAATTTTTAATTTATTTTAAAACTTTTCAAGTGATTTTTTATTAATATTTGATTGTTTAAACTTTTTAATTAAAATTTAATCCAAAAATGAAGACAAATAAAATTAATAATAAATTTTTTTATTGAAAATTAATTTTGTAGAAAAAATATTTTAACAACTTTTTTTCGTAATTTAAACTTCAAACTTCACATATTAAAGTACCGGCAAGTAATAACATCAAGTTTATAGCTGTAGTAAATTTACTATTTTTTGTTGATATCTCATAAAATATTCTTAAATAATAATTAACAATTAAAATTTATCGATAATTTTTATTTATTAACAATATATAATAACTAGGTCATATTACCCCCAGGCGCCTAAATTTTTAATTAAAAATCTTTACAAACTTTTAAGGTCGATCGGACATTAAGTCTATATAGAGATGAGAAGCTGAATTTTTAATATAATCGATATTAAATACGTATGAAATAATTAAAAAAAAATTTAATTAAAAGTTTTTGAGTAGTTAATTATTAAAAATTATATTTTTAAAATAACCTACAAGGTTATAGTTAATGTTAGCCACATACATTCATTTTAAATAATTATTTAATTAAATAATAATAATAAATAATTCATTTAATTATAGATTAATCTTGCTCAATCTACTAAATATAAAAAAAAGTATTAAAAAAAATGTTTATTCATATAAACTGATTTTTAAAAATTATTTAAATAAATATTTTGGTAAAGAGTTTCTTTAATATCTCAATAAAAAAAAAATTTATTCACAAAATCACCAAAAGTTAGTAAAAAGAAAAGTAATAGCACAAACTATAATTCATTTCTTAACAATTGAATTCAATTTGACTTAAATATTATTGACACAATAAAGATGATTCAATAAATGACATAAAATAATTCTAAAGACAGTAGCAAGCTGTCAATAAAAAGTACTTGCCCGGGATTTATAACTTGCATAGAGCCGTGATTTGAATAAATAAAAGCAGGGGTCAAGTGTCATCGGAAAAAAAGTAATAAAAAATATAAAAGTGTAAATAGATAAAAAAAGAATAAGTTTTAAAGGATCTGGTTGCATGACATTATGCAGGTGTAGCCTGAAGGAAGGTACGGCTTTTAAATTAATTTCCATAGCAGCAGGGTTGTAAAAAAATTAGATCATAGCAGGCACAAAGATAATAAAAAAGAGCAAGAAAAGCGGAGAAAGAAAAGGATAATTTTTGTCCGTACTTGCCTTGCCGTTCTTACTCACTTCTTGTCTTTTTACTTGCCTGGCTCTCGGCACCCTTATTCGTATGTCTCACCACCCTCGACCTAGCCTTGGAACGGTTCCAATTGTGGATTGAACCATTCGTAACTGTTGAACGTAAATTATGGCGTTCATACGGCAGTAGATGCCTCGGGGGCTGACGAACAAAATCAGCGCTTGTTAGCTTTTCCTTGTAATATATACCCCAGTTATCGAGACAAATATTTTATTTAAAAGATTTATTAACTTTCGTCATAAATGGACAAACTCGCCAGTTAATTGATCGATAAAATACTTACTTTTATATACTGTTTTAACAAAAAAAGCACTATTGTTAATTTATTGGACGATTTTCTTATACAAAAATTTATTTAAATATTTGAAATTAAATAATTGTCTTTAAATAAATTAAATTATTAATGTATATAGTTAATAAATCCTTCTATCAGTGCATGAGAAATTTTTGTCGCGAGAAATTATTACGGATTAATAAAGACACGGAGCCAAATTAGACGGGTGACCATCTGTTTTTTCTCATGCAAAAATTTTCAGCAATAATTTCTTGTACAATATTTTCTGAAAGGTTTTATTTCTCATTGTCAAAATTTATTCGGTATTATAGATCGTTGTACTTTTTTTTAACTATATCCGGCAATAAATTTATTAAAAAATTTTTCATTACATCAATTTTTTTTTATAAAATCCGGTTGTATATTTTAATATAGGTTACAGGCTCTAAATATTGACCAGTTTAGATAAAATGAATACAAATACATTATTTGTAACTTAATTGGAACATTTTGAGCTAAAACGTTTTAATAATTATGTACTAAATATAAAATTAAATGACTAAATTTTTTTTAATAAAATTTTGATGCTGCTTGTTCAATATTTGATACCTTTACCCTATTTTTGTCCTGTAATTTTATCAATATATTGTTAAACATATCGAATAACTAACGCTAAAAGGTCGTATACAAAGTTATACTCCATTTCCGTTCCGCAGAGCCAAAAGAATGTATTAAAAAATTTTTAAATGTGTGTAAAATATAAATCTGTTGAAAAAATGAAAAAAAAAAATCTTTTTATTAGATTTAAAAAATATATTTTCATAGTATATCTTTTTATGGTGATAGTAAACGGAAAGTCGTTACTTTGAGAGTAGGTGTATGAACTGAAGTTATTTATAGACAATTAGTTTTTAAAAATTGCTGCTTCTATTTTAATTTATTTTATTTATTTTCCCGAAAATTTCCTGTCAATATTTTCACTTTATTTACTGCCGGACAAATGCATGTAAATTGTCACGAAATTTAGTACACACCCAGGTACGGGTGTATACACAATTCCAATTTATCAAGTGAAATTGGATTTATAATTGAGATGCGCAAAAAGATAAAAACTAAATGGATAATATCAACAGCCATTGTTTGGTTTATTGCGAGCACATATGATTTTTTTCATCATTCCCTCTTGTTACTTTCAATAACTGTGTATGTATCCATTAAAATAATTTTTATTGCCAATACAAGAGATTTTAAATTACTGATTTTAATGAAAAAAAAATTACCGGCCTGTATTGTGTCTAAGAAACCGGAAAGAAAAATGATAATTAGTCCAAAGAGTGATTGAGATGTTGTAAACAAATAACCGCGGTCTTGATTCAGCTACGAACTTCTCAATTTCAAAATCCTTGTGGTACTAAAGTATCCATCAAAGGAACTTATATCCAAACTGTCAGAAACTTATTTTGATCGTGACCACGAGCCTTGAAACTATCATAGAGTATGAGCCGCGTGACATAGCTGCTTGGATACTCCTATCCATATGCCAACATAACTTCGTCTCATAGCACTCGATGAACTTCTATCTGAAAACGCTGTGTTGCTCACTGTCAAACGTGCCAGAACTTTACTTGTATTATTAATACAATTAATTGATTCTATTTTTGATCAAGCTTTTGTCAGTTCTTCTTCTGTCTTCTGGTATCTATTAAAATCAATCGCTGTGCGCATGACAGTATCAGATGCAGTATCAATGTTAGATAAAAATTTATAAGGATATTGAAAACGAGAGTTAAGCCAAATAATTTGCAATAGTCTCATTTTTCTGACCCAAATTATCATTTTGCATTAGAAATAAATGAAATAAAATAATATTTTTGCTCAATAACAATTTTAGGAAGAAAACTAATATTTTAATTTAAATTGTAAATTTTTTTGATATTGAATTAAAATTATTTTTCAATCTATATTTGTTTATTTTTCCTTTTAAACAAGTAATATTCCGCAATAACAAGTTAAATTTTTTTTTGTCGCAAAAATTGTGTTGACTAAGTGGCATTTATAAATAAATTATTTTCTAATTAAAAATTTATTTTTTTAATTCAAGTTTATTGAGAAAAAAATTTTTAAGTGCACGACCTATAATGATCAATCATTGAATTTTTATTTATTAAATAAAGCGTGTGAAAAATGACTTTTCATTAATTCACATTAATTGTTATTTTAAGATAAATAGGCTCATATGTACCCAGAAAAAAAGTTTGACTTTAACGAAAAATATTTTGGTTTTAATAACCTTTTTTTAAAACGAAAAAAAAATTTTTATAAACTTCATATATTTATTTTTATTTATAACTTCCATTCGTAAATTGAAATGACAGATGAAAGATTATGGATTACCGTGAACTTATATTCATTTCTTGACAGTAAAAAATAAAATCTTATCGATAATAATAATAATAATAATAATAATAATAATAATAATAATAATAATAATAA
>CAJNRD030001123.1:1528330-1580101 GCA_905319865.3 Cotesia congregata | reverse complement strand
TAATAATAATAATAATAATAATAATAATAATAATAATAATAATAATAATAATAATAATAGTTTTATGAAACTATTGAAAGGATTTATATAAAAATATTTCTTAGAATGCAGTCACAGGAATGTGGCAAGTTTGAGTTTGAGTTATTGCTGTGAATTGAAAAGGGGTAGAGGACGGGTGTGTCGCGGATACAATACAAAATACAAAATACAGAACGCGGAATGCAGAATACTGAATTCAGATGAATACGAGCTGAGTTTAAGTGAAGGCGCTAGGAAACAGCTGAACACCAACCAAATACGAACCCCGACAGATCTGATAAACACCTTTATACGCTCGTACACAATGTGAACCAGGGAGTGGAGCGCAGCAGAGAAGAGGATTCGCGCAATCACCCACTGGCATTCATAAACTCCTCAGACAGCGAATGCTGTCGCGAACTTTACTTTGGCTGTTATGTTCTGTGGGCGAGAGATGCTCTGATAACGAATAATATACGAAACTATACGAGGCTAAAACATAATGCTCCGGAATAATGTATTTCACGTATCGTCAAGTGAGACATGAGTCTTGAATTGGTGTCTACATTTTACATATGAAAAATTCTATTTTTTTCATAAACTTTTATACTATAACACACTTATGTCTCAAGCTCTTACGCCAAAATGTTTTAATCTCTCTCCATATTCATCCAACAAATTAACCCCACGGAAAAAAATAAATAGTAAATGCAACATGATGCAGTCTTGGTAAATAAACATGATGAAATCATGTAGCAGCAACATGATTTGTCATGTTTCGGCTACATGGCAATCATGTTGCGGTAGCATGAGGAAAAACATGTTACTGCTACATGATTTTTCTCATGCTACCGTAACATGATTGCCATGTAGCCGAAACATGACAAATCATGTTACTGCTACATGATTTTTCTCATGCTACCGCAACATGATTGTCATGTAGCTGAAACATGACAAATCGTGTGGCTGCAACATGATTTCATCATGTTTATTTACTAAGACTGCATCATGTTGCATTTACTATTTATTTTTTTCCGTGCGATTATTTTGGTGATCTTTGAACTTTTACGGATGATGGGATATTGATCTATACTACTTCAATTATTTGAAATTTATCCACTGTTCATTTACTTGAGAATTCATTTGGATACTTGGGGTAGAAATTATTTTTTTAAGGATAATTTAGCTATTCTACTGTTGTATATTGTATATATATTTTTGTTTATATATTTTCATATATATTTTGTAAAATTTTTTTTATAATTTTTAAAAATTCGTTCACGTCAAAGATTTTCACCGGCAAAAGTTATTGCAATTAAAGTTAAATATTTTTTTATACAACTTCTTGAACGGATACTTTATCAAAAAATTCGCCTTAGACGAAAAAGAAGATTTTTTTTTCAGTTAAAACTAAAAGAAAATAATTGCTTTTGTTTAATTTTTATGATTATCTTTTAACTATTTTTCAAGCTTAAAAAAAACCGAGCCATAACTTTTAATTAAATTTATAAGATTTCTCTAAAAAAAATTAATTAACAAAACTGTCAGTTAGTAACGTGAAAATAGAGGTGAAAAAATAATCTCCAATAATTAAAAAAGTCTCCTGACAATTGTCTTTTAGATAAAATACCCGCGGGGCCTGAATCTTTACTTTTAATTTTCGTCAACAAATTTCATTAATTTCTTCCTTATTTGTAAATAAAATTTTTTTTTATTTTACATTAAAGTTAACCGCCGACAAAATTTCGTATCGAGCTATTTGACGTGGAATATTAAAATGGATGAAAGGAAAACAAGACAACAAACATCTCGGTGCATTGAATATTATCTGTGTCTTTCATATTATACGTAAAGTATGTATTTCCAGTGGAGGAATTTGCATATTCCTCTTTCACGAAGCCTCCAATACGTGACAGAGTTATTCGGGATAGATCCAAGGCTTTCGATAGATATTGCCTTTCCTTTGAAGATCTTGTTCCACCCAAGTTTCTCATATCCTGATTCTGCGTCTATAACCTCTGTCTAAAGTTATCGGGTACACAATTATTTCCTTTGAAAATAGCAATCATAAAGGAATCATCTATTTATCTTTAAATATTTACCTTCAACTATGAGCGCATACTTCGGCTGTTTATTTTTTATTACGCCACAAGGGTATCGAGTCACATATTTGTGATGGAACATCCTGACAGTCAAAGACTGAACTTTTCTCGTAAACACTACATAGAGCTCAAAGGGGAAAGGAGAATAATTTGTGGATAAATAAAATACCTATAGTAGTAGTGGCATGGTAATACTTACAGCCGGTTTATGAACTTCTACGTCGACGGATATGAAGTTAAGTCTTGAAGTTAAATATTGTTTTAAACATAAGATGACAAGGGATCTGACAAAAAAAATCATTATTAAAAGACATAGCAGAGTTTTCTGTTTTTTATTATTTTGCTTTTTATCTTTTATTTTAATCAATTTTATTGTGAGATGATGAGGCGTGCACTTTTGGATTTTCCAAACTTTATTAGATTATATTTGATTCAAGAATTTTTTTTCTTCCATGAATAATTTCCCGGTGTGAAATATTTTAATGCCTGTTTTTTTTAAATACTTTATTGATATTATGTAATACATTGTGTTTTAAGTTACGATATTTATTTTTATAGTTTTATTTTATTATTCAGTTCCATCGAGCTTCAATTACGTTTTGGAATTAAAATAAATTTTTTTTTACATTATCATGTGGTTTTCTCGTGTAAAAATATATTCAATTTTTCCCAATAGAAGTTCTTAGCGTTAACAATTTTTATTCAAAAGTTTGTAGTAAACGAGAAAGCAACCCTTGGGTGCCTTAAGATCTCATAAAGAAGGCTTACAAACTTGCAGAACTTGAGCCTTGAATTTGGAATTGGTTCATTAGTCTGACGGTATAACTTAGCAATGAATTGAACGGTCCCTTATTCTTCTAATACCTGTTTAATATGAAGATGAAGGATCATTTAAATTGTTGAAAATTTATAAAGTTCTTGCAATGAAAATTAATTATAAATAGAAAAGTTTTTATTATTTACAGATGTGTAGATATAAAAAAGACTAGCCGATTTCTTTTAGTTTTTTTTTATTAATTGTAATTTAACGACACCGAATTACACAGCTATTTGTAATTAATATGAAACTGCGCGTTGTTATAATCTACAGGCTTGGAAATTTTTTTTCAATCAGTTTTTTTTACACTAAATAAAATAAATGTCCTTTAAAACTATCAAATTTGTAAAAATGAGTGTTGTTTTATTATTTATTATTTATTAAATTGCTTGATTTTGGTAAGGTGAAAGTAGAGCACTACTTCACGCGCTATGAGGCGTGAAAAATGATGACAGGCATCGAATTAATTGGATTTTATCGTTGGATTAAAATGAAAAAGGCTGTGAAAGGGTAATGTTCATAATTATTCATCCATCCCTTTATAAATTGACAAGCCCATCGAAATCTAAGCCGCTTAATTAAACAAGTGGGTATAAATTAAATTCATACTGAGGCTTAGATTGAAACGGGTTTCAAAGACAAAATCTACCTTCGTTGAGCATTAATTAGTATTCAAAGTTAATCATTTATGCTATTTCATTGTGCGTACTATAGTCTATAGCTACTCTTGATCACAGAGAATAGACTGGGTAAGAGTGAATGCGATCATATCGCGGTAGCAATTAGATGCGTGAGTTTAACTAAGAGAGGGCGAGAACAACAGAAGAAGGGAGACAGTGAGATGAGCGTATTATTGTGTAGATAATTGATTCCCTCGAGCGATGTTGATAACAATAAATTAATATACTCTCGTTCAACTATTAGTATTAATAGTTCTATCGGCTAATTAATTGCATCGTTAAGTTAAATATATTGAGGTAATAAAATCAATCATGTCAGCTGGGGTTTACCGAATTTCGACAGATTTTATTGTCAATATTTATTTTTTAATTTCAAATCTTTTCTTTTAATTGCTAAGTATTTGAATGCTTTACTTTTTTAAGATCTTTAAAATGACCAATTTAATTTTACCAGGTTAGATCCGTTTTTTTGTCGGTAATCTCTACTACTCAAAAGAGATCGGCGTTTGGTTGAAGTGATTTACTAGATCGTACTCTCGTGCAAAAAACCACTTTTTTATGTAATTATCTAAAAATAGTTGTTAAAAAAATTTTTTTAAATGATCAATGATTATTTTTTTATCTGACAGTGTACTTTTTGTAGCATTTATATGCATATTATGTCTGTCAGATACAAATTATTGCGACGAAACACGGGATCTTGATTTTTAGGTGAGAGTAGAGCATACCTACGCTCACGCTTAAGACATGCAATACAATGTAAAAAAAATTGAAAAGTATATACTATTAATTTTTATTGTCTGGACGGGTAAAAATAATAAATGTGAAAATGTATCAAATGCTATATGTTGATACTCAAAGAGATGTTTGAAAAATTTCAATTATTATTATTGCTATGAACAAAGTTAAATGAAATAACTCGAAATCGACGAAAAGAAAAAAAATAATGTATTCTGCTGGAATATTCCTTATTGTATTCGGGAAGTATTCTACAGGGATATCTATCGCAGATATGCTATGTACTTACCAATTGGAAATTCACCTGTGCCTACACTACCCGAGTTCGAAGAGAATAAGAAGTCGGGGCCGAGTTGGTATATTATACGACTGCCGTTAGATTGAATTGGAAATGAGATCAGTGTAGAGGACAGTGATGCTCTGGAAGGAAAAAGCTAGAAAACTCCGGAATTTATGTTTCAGGTGAGATTTAGTATAGATATAAATGTTCGTCTGAGAGCCCGGGGTCGAGGAGGTCGAGGAGGAGGCTAGCTTAAGTGGATTGACGGTTAGATAAATCAAGCTAAGGTATTTTATAATTGTTTTAATTTGCCATTATTTGAGCTCAAATATTTGAATCGTCTTATCTCGTTATTTCCACTTTTATTTCAGTAGGGATAAGTCCATTTTTTCATTTTGGTTTTTTTAATTGTGTTTCATTTGAAAAATTGCTGAGTCTACAGAATTAATATCTAATATTCTGATAAATGCAGTAAATTTTTTTTAATAAATCATGTCAAATCTATTCAATAGATTGACCTTTGCGACAAACTAAATGTAAACAAGATTTGATGTAAATGAAAATTGTTTACTCCAAGTTAAATTCATTTATGGTTTGATCAATGATACTTCTGATCAGTTAACTTGATTTGGTAAATAATTTACTCCCACAAGGTAAATTTCATGTACATATTTGTCTTGTTGAACTTGCGTGCCTGCATAACATAAAGTTACACTCATATCGTATGTAATCATAATCATATTTGGTGCATATTTACTCACAACAAAGTTATCGTAGAGGTTTCCTACAGTTTATCGTTTAAAGATTTACGGTCAATTTCACAGTTCAAATATTTTCCGGTTAGACATTTTGACTGTACAGTAAAAAATTTGGAGAGTCAATAAGGAGTTAATGATTTTCAATTGATTTAATTCCTCCGGAGTAAAATTTACTTCAAGAAGAATTTTCCTGCTATTATTCATAAAAAAACCTTACGAAAGGGATTTTTTATTTTTTACTGAAAATTATTCGTTTAAAAATTATGAAATGCGTATTTAGAAAATTTTTTAATTAATATATCCTTTTTTTCTTAGATTGATGCAACAAATTAATTTGAATGTTTGCAAAAAAATATTTGCATCAATATTTTTTTTTTAATTTCTACAAAGAATAATTTATTATTTTTTACTTTCTACGCTAAGATTTACCAATAAAAGAAAAACAGATAATTTTTATGAAAATTAAGTTCAACATTCCAAAGTCAAATTTTTCGAAACAATATAATTATTATTTAAAAACTTAAATTTGTTATATTTCATTTGAATTATTTATTATTAATTTAATATATAAAATTTGTTTCAACTCTCAATTTTTTTTATCAAGTACACAGAACGAAAGGTTCACTTGAGCCAAGAAAATATTTTTCTTCCTAATTATTTTCTTGAGCGAAATAAAAATTTTTATTTGACACAAGAAATTTCACTTATTCCAACAAAATTAATTCTCTTGTGTTAAGAAATGAGTATCTTGATCCAAGAAAATTTATTTAAGTCAAGAAAATTTTTTTGTTTTGAGAAAATTCAGCCTCTTGCTCCAAAAAATTAAATATCTCGATAGAAGTAAATTTTTATCAATTTTTTTATTAATTAACATGTTAAATAGGAAGAAGGAATAATATTGAATCATTTTTTTTATTCAATATGTATAATAGCGTGCTAAAATAATCTAAAATAAGGGTCAAATATTCAAGAGAAAAATTTTCTCAAAGTGAGAAAATTTTTTTCTCAGCTGAAGTAGGTGGCGCTACTTCCCTAAAGTATCTTAAAATCTTGATCGAATATAAAAATTTATTGTATCAAGTATTTATGATCATTTGAACTAAGAAAAAATTACTTCCACCAAGAATAGAATTTCAAGAAAAATTTTTACTTCGGCCAACACAACTTCGGTCTTCCTTCAGGCACCCGAAAATTTACTTAAGCCAAGAATTTTTTTCTCCAGTCAAGAAACTTTTCTTTCTGTGTATACATAATCTTTGAAAACAAAAAAAAATATCTTCCTAAATTCATAAAGTTTTATTTCACAAAACAATAATTTAAACAACAATTTATTCTTCATTTGAGATCAACAGAAATTTGAAAAACTCTGATATCTTTTCTACTCAAATTGCATTTTTCGTGCATTAATTGATCATCATGAAGATGATCAATCATGAAGATGATTGATTTATTAAGATTGATTGATCTTGATAAAACAGTGCAAATTCGCTAATTCACAATAAATATCTACATCAATAAATAAAACGATAATTAATTAAGCTTCAAGCAGTCCGGCTGCCTTCCACTGGGGCAATCTTCTGAGCATGGTTTTTTTGTAGATCGGATTTTCATAAGATTTGTTATTGAACTCTCCGTCGTCTTGTCCCATTATTTCTTCAATGTTTTGGGCCTGACTTTTGTCAATCATAACGATGGGCAGAATTGTGCATGCTGCCACAAAACCATACACGTCTCTTTTGACCAATGATTTTTTTATGTCAGCGATACTGGGAGGAGGTCTTTTGCAACCTATTTTCTTCATCGTTTCTGACAGGACTTTTACGTACTCTTCAATCAGGTTGTCCGTGTGTTTTGACAAAACTTCTTCGGAAGGACTCGTGTTGAAAAAGTAGGCCAAGTCGACTGCTGGCGAGCCATAGACACATAGTTGAAAATCAACCTGAAATTTATGGAAATAAATCAATCTAATTTGAAGTATAAAAAAATCTAGCACAATCTTTTGATTAAAATTTTATTAAAAATATGGGAAAATAATATCGTAGAAAATTTTTGTGTAAAATTTGAAAAGATTAATTCAATAAATAATGTAATATGTACAGTAATTGTTATAATAAATAAATAAATAAATAAATAAAGAGTAATTTTGAAAAAAAATTAAAAAAGTCTTTTATCAAGAACAAATAGCTCGATGATTTAAAAAATTTGTGTTAAGGAAGTTGTAAAAATTTAGTCGACTTGGATAAGACGTCGGATGTAAGCAAGAAAGGGTGAGTGTTGACTTAACAGTACCTATACAGGTAAAACCTAAGTTTTGATTCTCCGCGGTAGTTGAAAATAAAACTAGACTTTTATTTTATTTCTCAGCGTCTTTACATTTTTAGTACACACCGAAGGTGCAAAAGTAAAAGCACATTGTAGTCAGAGTGTCTGGAGAGTCGAATCCTATCCACTACGATGGAGTTCATTGCATTATTCACGTAGCATGACTCTCGCGAAGCCGCGTTACTTCGAAACCCTAGCTAGAGGATACGAGTTAATACATATTATACCTATATATAACATTGAATTTTTTCCAGTCTCAAGACTCGAGTTTTTAGAGTAGATCACGTGCGTACTACTTGAAGTAGGTTTCTCCTTTTTTACCTATATACCGGATGCTCTTTTAGAGATGAATAAAGTCTCCAAGCTGAGTCCTGTCATGAAAGTTAATGTTGAAAAATTTTTTAGTCTTTTGCTGCTGCTATTATCATCATTATTGGAGCTCATGTTTTATGATTCAATAAATGAATATTATTCAGTCTGTGTTGCTGAGAAATTTTTATTATTGATCCTTGGGTTCGCCGGTTCAGATCAACTTTTTATTTAATATATTTTATAGATTGAAAAAAAAACTAATTGGTTGAAAAAAAAATTTTTACTTCATACAGTGCAAGAAACTTCGGGAGTGAAACTCATTTTTAAAAATTTTTATCTTTTATTAATAATAAAAAATCTTCGCAGGGAATTTTTTTATATATTTAAAAATTAACGTAATTTTTTTATTAATTTGATATATAATAAATAAATTTCAATATTTAAAAAAAAAAAGAAGCATTTTTTGATAAATTCTCTCTAAAATAATTAATAGACAAAAAATTTTTGAGTCAAGAAAAATTTAATTAAAACAATAATTTTTCATTGCAAAAATTTTTTTTCATTATTTTGTTTTAAGATTTTTTTCTCTTGAATAAAATAATTTTTTTTTGCATTTATATTTAAAACTTCCACTTCTATTAAAGTAATAAATAATCAATACTTACGAAAATGTGGTCGATAACCTTGCCATCATCATTGTACTTGAAGAGCATGTTGTTGACCCAAAAATCTCCGTGGTTTATGACATTGAATTCAGATTCGTCTGGGGTTCGGGACTCAGATGCCCGCTCGTATGCAACATCCGCTAATTTGTCCAATTTATCGGCATATGTGTCGTCTAATTCCGGCCAAGACTTTACGGCCTTCGCTAGGGACTTCATTCCACTTGTGAAGAATCTTATCATGTCTGGCGGATTCCCAGTATTGAATATTCCTTTTACATACGTTTCTTTGTACTTTGGCGTCTGAATTAATAGACAAATTTTGATGTAATTTTGATGCTTTTCATTTAAAAAACGAATGATATATTTGAAACATTATAATACGAACTTTTTCATAAACTGCAACAGAACTTGCGTGAAATTTGGCTAATCCCCGTAATGCGAGTATGCAATGATGTAGATCAAGGCCAGCTTGACGGTCAGCCATTCGAAAACCGAGAGGAGCCAAGTCTTCGATTATTAAAAGCGGTGGATCTTTTTCCTGAGTGTATAAACACCTTCCGCTTAATTTTTTGTCTTTCAATATCAATTGCATTTCTTTTAACGTCGTGGTCATCATTTTTATTTCAATACCAAAAAGTCCAGCTTCTGCAATCTCAACATTAAAAAAAATATTCAGTAAAAAATTTTTTTTAATTATTAAATAATCAAATTTCTAATTAATTATTAAAAAATCAAAGGCTTCGGTTATAAGGTGTGCATAAATATTTAAATCGGACCAAGCCAGGAATCGAACCTGGGTCTTCCCGATCGTGCGTAAAGATCTCTATTTCAATTAATTCAACATTGTCTTAAAAAAAATTGAAATCAGTCCTCATTTGAAAATTTCATTATTACTTTTAATAATAACAATAATCTATACTAATAAATGGAGAGCCGGTTTTTTTGTCCGGTCATACTGCGAAAACTACTGAACCGATCGGAAAAATACTTATACCATAAGATGCAGCGTGTTTCGGATAAGGTTTTAGTATATGATATGTTGGTGATTACTTATCCGTAGTCTATATTTTTTTTACTTGAAAACAATGAATTTTTATTGTAACTAAATTTATTCTATTCGATTGTCATTTGTTTAAAATAAATTTTTTAATTCTATTGGTTATGTTTATATAACGAATGCTGTATAACAGCATCACTTGGCAAATTATCAACTTAATGGTGTTAATTATGTGCAATTGCTACAACTTTTATAATAATAATAATAATTAATATCAAATAATTATTGTTATTCATAGTATTAATATTATTTTTTTCTTTTTAATTTTATCAATCAATATTATTTTTTGTTTTTGTTTGCAATTGCTAACACATCAATGCTCTACTCATTTAGCAATCTACCTATTGAATTTATAATTAATATTAATTTTTATAATTCATATAGATATATTAAGTACCTCTATAATTAATATTAATATTAATATTCTATTAAATATGAAATCACTATGCTAGCTGTAAGTCATCTTGCTATACATCAAAAATTGTTTTTTATATACTAACTGTTGTATTATTAACCCTGTTAATGGCTCTTTGGCTGTTGGGTTTGTTTATTTAAATAAAATAAAATAAAATAAAAATAAAATATACTAGGCAGATTTCTTCACTTGTGAGACCTGCAATTTCTTTAATTAACTGAAACTTTCAATGCTCATTACAAATTTTTTTTTTTATATCAATTATTATTCATTTTTGTAAGAAAGACACGGGAATGTTATGATTGCACATTGAAAGTTACAATGAATATTAGCTAGAATAATTACATGGATAAAAGGTGCATGCCAATTCGATAGAATTGGAATCTGCGCGCACAGTAAAAAATTTTTCGTCATTGTGTAAAGTATAAAAATGTTTATGTAAAATTTAACATTTTAGTATGTTGATTCAACACAAATTGTGTAAAAAAAGTCATCAACACAAATTTTTGTGTTAAATTTGACGAAAAATTTTTTACTGTGTGTGCAAGTCAAAACAATACTCTAATTAAATTTTAAGTCTAGAGCTAAAAATGCAATTCTATAAAGCGCTCAGCGGAGCAGGCGAGTGACAGCTAGTAATAATATAAATTAATTTGTGATTTAAAATTAAAAATCACTCACTAAATCCTTATGGATACCTTCTGCAGTCGGAGCTACTTTGACGATAATGGAAATTTTTTCCGTGACAGCTTTGGCTCCTTGATTATGCCTGTACTCAACAGTAACTCGGTGCATGTCACTTGTATAATTGTCACCTTTATTTGTTGCCGGTTTAATCGAACAATCAACGATACAAATTGAATCGTCATTTTCAGACCGGCGTAATGCTTTTTCTATAAACGGCGCTGATAACCACGCTGGTACTGACATTTTTTATTAATTTCTTTAAATGAACCTGGAAAATATATTCTTTACTAAAAAAAAAAACAATTTTTTTCATTTAAAACTTTGTAATTTATACAAATGTACTTTGAATATTTTTTCAACACAAATTCCTTAAAACAAAAAAAATTTTAACACATTTGTAAATAGAAACAATCACTTTAAAAATTTAATTAATAAATAAACACTATTATTGATGATTAATTTTAAAATAAATATCAGATTAGTAAAGATTCACTCACTGCAATAAATATAAAATTAATCACAAAATAAAATTGAACAATCCAGCCAGCTAAAGTGAAGATTTGATATTGAAAGCGAACGGATAGCGAACCGTCTCTTATTTATACTCAACACATTCTGCACTGGTCTTTTTTCTCCGGCAATTGCAGCTTGAAAATCTCTTTCAGCATTGCGTGTCATGACGAGTTAACTAACAGTCATTTGTAATCGTAACAGCCAATTTAATCCTACGAAAATATTTGCCGAGTCACTCTTAATTGCTACCATTGATGCTGCACTTTGGATATTATAGCTTAACTCAATAAGCTATATTCATTCATTTTTTTTATTATATATATATTAAATTGAAATGTTTAATTAATTATTAGGTTAATTCCAATTCAATAATTGATATTGCCGCATTACTTTAATTAATGATAATATTTTTTTTTAAATAATTAATTTTGTCAAATTTATTCAATAAAAAAATCACTTGTTTCAATTATGTCATAAAATAATTGCCTAAAAAAAAAAATGACGCCAGAAATTCAATGCAATAAAAGTGGATAAATTAACATCTATTTACCACAAATTATCGGCAACTGTTAAATGATTCCACGTTTAATAGACTAAAAAAAAAAAAAATAATTGCCACGGAAGTGATGATAACGTCAATTCAAAATTAATACCCGTTAATTTTCTAAAAATTAACTACTCACGATGATATGATTTTTCAGTTCAATTTAATTTTAATTAGTACGTAATTTTGATATTTTTTTATCCAGTTAATTAATTCAGCAGATAGTCGAATCATTTATGATTTAAAATAATTCGTTTTAATTTTTTCTGTTGATGTAATTGTCTTGATTAAAAAAAAAAAAAGTTGTGCTAAAAAAACCTTATGTTTTCCATTAATTAACCCAAATTACGCCATCGTGTCTGAGACCTTTTTATTAAATGCGTAAGAAAATAATTATTTCACAAGGACGATCATTTATCATTTATAATTTTATTTTCTTACATCTAAGCTATTTTTTCCGTTGTTTTATTAGTAGTTCTCCTAACTTTGTTACTTTGTAAAAATTAATATTTAAGCAAGGTCATTTTTTTTCTGTTCTATTATTATTCACTAAATTGCAGCGCTCGAATTTTCTTACATAATTAATTTTTTTACAGTCACAAATTTTATCAGATTATTAAAATAAATAATTTGTTTAGTACAATAAGCGAGCAAATAATCTAACATGATCTCAATTAATTTGATAAAGTTTGCTATCTCCATGGAATAATGTTTGACGTAAGTATTTATTCTATAAAAAAGTAAAAGAATTTATGATAGGTTGATAAATTAGCAAGTAACTCGAGGTTGTTTATTATCAAAAATAATAATAATAAATTATTTTTAATATTACACTATTTTTTATCCAACAATCTTAATCAATTAATTTGGTAATAAAAAATTAATTAAATATTACAAATCAAATAATTGTGTCGGTCAATATACAAGGCCGCGATATGAGCATTATATCATTTCACAAATTATATGAACATCTGTTATGCAATGAATGTAAATACTGTCAGTGTTTCTTTGATTTTTATGAGTGAATGGATTGCACAACTGATGGTCATTTATCCGAAGCTTATCATCTCTGAATAACAATGCGTTTATTGACAGATTGATAAATCAAATTGATAGTCAACTAATTAGATCAGTATTGATAACTACGTTGTAAAAAATTTGACAGTGCATAAAAAAATTTCATTTATGATTATATGCAATTTTATGTTTCTATGAGTTTATTAAAAAAAAATTTACAACTGATGAAAATGAATAGAAACTAATTTTGTAACTTAAAATAGATATTGCTCTAATTTTGTTAGAATAAAAGGTAGAAACGTTTATTTTTTACAATATCTTTTTTCCGAGGAAATATAAAAATGAAATAAATAGAAATGGGTTTTATTACTCAATTTCTGAAAGAGAAAAATATTAAATGAAGTAATTTTCAGTCTCCAGTTATATTATAGAGCGGAAAATAGAACGAAGCGTAGAATAGAAAAATGGTCTTTTTTATGGTAAATGCAAGGCTATGTAGTATATACACATAACACAATATTGGTCTACCACAGGACACATTGTTAGAGTGATACTCTACCCTTTTCAACCCTTGACCCACCTTTGCGCTTGACCATTAATACATATATATATATGCGGATTTAATCCAAATCTGACAGCTGAGAAAAATAGCACGAAACTAATTAGTTATTTTTAGTTTGTCAACATTTGTGATCAGTTTTTGTCTTATGTTTGTTTATTATTATATATTAAATTTTTTCCCCGTAATATTAATTTCACTATCTAAGATTTTTAATTAAAAATATTTTTAATATTTTCTATCGCCTTATTCTACATAGTGTTATTCATCATGCATATTTATAATTCAATTATTAGTATTCCATAGGTCATACATAAAAAAAAAATAAATAATTATAAAATTGTTAAAATAATACATAATAAAATTTTTTTCTATGTGTACATTGTAATGATACTCTTTATTTAGTTACAATGTACATATGAAAAAAATAACAATTATCACATCGTAATCCAGGACCAGATTTTCAATACGGTCACTTTGATGTTTTTACACTAAAAAATTTACGATGTTACATCGTAAAAATTCGGATATTTATTACTTTTTTATGCATTTTTACGATCGAACATCGTAAATTTAAAAATGTAAAATTATTGAAAATCTGATCCTGGATTACAGTGTGACAATTTTATATTTTTCCTTAAAATTTTTTTCGGTGTAACTCGATAATAGTTATTTTACTATACATAATAAAATTCACGAATTCATAAATAACAAGGCTCGTTAATCATACTATGTAAAATGGTAAATATTGTCAATAATTGATTCAGTTTAAATACAACAGTGGCTCGTTAACACTCCAATAATATTTAGAGCTGCTAAATTATCACTTGTCATAAACGAACGGCGATCTCTTTAGAATTTTTCCGTTTCCAATTTAGTGACAAAGAAACAGATATAATCGAATGAAAATAAAAAAAATTGTCGAGGTAAAAAAGTATAAAAAAAATAGAGTGTTGAAATACTCAGTAGCTAAAAGAAAAGAAGATTGGATGAGTTAAAAAAAATGCGAGAGTGAAAATCCGATCATCCTTTTTACTTATCCGTAAGTGCTACTCAATGTGAACACTCTAGATTTTGCTATAAAATTCTTTCAACGAAATATCGATTTTAAATTTAGCTAACTATTATATCTCTCGATATTTTGATTGTTGTATTTATTAGGCTGTGTAATTTTACTGAAATCATTTTTTTACTCATTCATTGGAATGTAAATTGAAAAAATAGAATACAAAAAATTATTGAGTGAGTATTCTCACAAAATATTCCTTGTGCACTAAAAGAAATTGACAATGGTGGGCTTTTTTTGACCCTTCAAAACGGCTAAAATAATCTTAAAAAGCTCGCTTTGGATTAAATATTCACATCCGAATCTTTTATTTATTTGCTCATTTTTAACGACAATAAATCCAGATTAAACAAAAAGAATTACGCATTTAAAATATTAATTATTATTATTTTTATTTTTCATTCACTCCGTTAATACTTTATTTAAATTTACATGAAATTATATTTCATACACGCTCGTTAAATAAATATGATAATAATTATAGGTCATTGTGGCTTTACACTACCGATAATCAATTAATATATTCACGGTGTAGTATTTACGAATAATACCAGGAATGTATGCATATGAATTTTCAAAATAATAATGCGTATGTTTTAATGACAATAATTTATACATTGGATAGTCAAGTTCGCGACTAATGACGCTTACGATTTATTTATTTATCGACTAAAATTTAAATTATTATTCGAGGGTTTATTCAAATATTCATTGGTAAAATAAACAAAATTTTTGCCGTTCTAAATTTATTTATCAACAGCACAACATTGAAATGAAACATTTAATATTTTGTTTTTAATATTAAACATTAAATTGCATTATCGACAAAATAAATAAATAAACAATGTTGTACTCCATGGCCATATTCTGCGAGTTTTATTATTAATAAAATTTACGACGAATTAAAATAAAAAATGTGATTTTGCTAAGATAAAATACATATAAAAAAATGAAATAAAGTGTATGAAGAAAAACGATAATAGTTTTTTAAAAATAAAATGTTTGAGCTTGAGGGTTTAAAAGCATAGAGGATTATAAATATAAATCTCTTTTTCTGTCAGTCTCTTTGTATGTATATATATATAAAATAAAATCCATAGGTATTTTTTGAATGAGATAAATGGGGAAAAAGGTTGAAAGATGATGAAGAATAGAACAGAATGAGATGGGGAGGAAAAAGGATTGAATATCCTATTGAGAGATTTTCATTCCCTAATTGCACATTGAGATTTGACTTTTATGGGCAATTCACTTTCTATCGTCCCAATTTGCTATTAATTCCATTCTGTATCATTGCATTTATGGTTATACTTTTCAGGCGAGCTTTCTTCGCCTGCTATGTACAATTTTTTGCATGAATAATATTACATAGTATAATAGTCAATAATCGGCTGGGTTCTATTCATCGTATTTATATTTATTATCTACACGAAAATTTTTTTTTCAATGTTAGTGCTTGACTTTTCTGTCATCGTCAAAAAAATTTTTTATATAACCTGATGTGTCCATATACACCCATATCAGATCAGACATGAACATATTTAACCCTATATAATTTTTTGATAAAAAGTAGTGTTGAAAATATCCGACAGATGGCGTATGATCGCTAAATTGTCTCCTAGTAACAGAGTTAAGTTTGGGATATTTTATTTTAAGATAAGAATGTCACTAATAGAAAATTATTAAAATTGTTTTTAGTAATCAAACTATTAAATTTAATAATAATGTCAAATAACGTACAAAAAAACTATTGTACAATCGATTTGTAAATTTTAATAACTGCAAAGAATGATCCTTTAAAAAACTTGAAATTTACAAATTAAATTCCAGCGGTTGAACTTTATCTAAAATTTTATTTTTCCTTAGATAAAAATACATCGAGTTTTTATTCACTTCTCTCACGTGAATACATAATAAAAATAGTTTTGTATAAAGCCCGGTGCATATTTTTTTATTATTCTGTTTATTGTATTATTTATTATTTCAGTACTTCCTTTAATACTCGAGAAACCAAGTGCATAATAAGCCAGTATATAATACAAACGACTTTAGAACAGTACTTTCAGCACAACAGTATGTAAGAGGATGTAAAATGATAAAAATAAATATTCACCCACTAAAGAAACGGATACTTGCCTTGTTTATGAACGCTAAAGAATTTATCCAATTTGTAAACAAATTTCGTCGTTAAAAAATATAAATAATAATAATAATAATAATAACTGTAAAAAGAAAATTTTCATCATTAATTATGTCTATTGTAAATTATAATAAGAAAAATACATGACCAAATTATTAAAATTTCCACTTAAATTGGCGAGTTCGTCACTCACGTATATGTGAAGTAAGAATAGAGGCATGCCGAGTTGCTCATTTCAATTGAGATGCACCAAGTTTAGTATCCAAGACTGCTTTCTACCCAAATACACTTGAATTATATCTGGATAAAGTCATATAGTTCCTTCTACATTCGGAAGTACGTCGGTCCAGACGACAGACTTTAATGAGGTTCTATACTGATCTATTTCTTAGTCTTCCAAATTCTCAGTTGCTCTACATCTCAACAAATTTAAGTTTATCTCGATTAACTTTGCATAAAATTGCTTTATATTATACCCGCGACAAATATATAACATTACGGTCATATTCAAACAATCTTTGATTAAGATTTCATTGCAATTTTTGATAATTTTTTTACTCGTGCAAAAAATTTTTAATTCTGTAATAAAAAGAAATTATTTCGTTCGTACTATTATTAAATTATAAAATAAAATAAAATAGCTTAAGGCCAATAAATAATTATTTGTTATTAAAATATTAATTAATTTGAATGGAACATCGATGATAATATGAAACTAGGACATTAAATATTATCGAATATAATTTCAATTTAATTTAAAATGATAACTATACGCCTCCAGATAGGTTATTAATGATCAAATAGCTTATAATTAAACATTTTATCGCTTTTATTGAATGAAAATCACTGCTATAATTTATTTCGTTATATCCTTTTTGGTATAAATATATTAAAGGTCTCTTTGAAAGCCTTAAAATGAAGTAATTGAAATAAATGTAATTGGTTTTTGTTACTCAATAAGCTTTATTTTACAATCAGTTTGATTGGTACTTTCATTAAATTAAAATCCGAGAACAGAAAAAAAAATCTATTACTTTTATTCGAATTAAGTATCCGAGGAATCAATACTGATTGATTTATTTCCATTAGGAAAATCTAATTAGAGGAAAGAGAGAAAACAAGTGACTAAGACTTTAATCCGTCTTCTAAAGAGTCGTGACATAATGTCAACCGACTGCAACTTTATTTGGATTTCACTACAAATCAAATTTCAGATTATCAAGAACTTAGTAATATCAAAATTTATGTCAGTTTATTTTGTCGAATCGAAAACTAAAATTATACTTTAATATTTTTATTATTTATAATTTGTTATCTTTTAATAAAAATTCATAAAATTTTCTGTGTCAATTTTTAATATTTTGGTGGACAATTTGAAGTTATTTATTTTAAAAGCATGGAATTAGTTATAAAAAAAAGTGAAATAAAAATTTTTTCGATAAATTGTAATTTATATTATCATGAAATAGCACAAAATAGTAATACGACAATAAATTTCAATTAGAATTTAGCTCAGGGCATATTCAAATTTAAACGTTAATGAATCGAAATTTAATTGCTTACCGAATAAATTTATTCCTGGTAGTTTAATCGTAAAGCAAAGAGCAAAGTGACTAAAAAGTAGCGTATTATATACGCAGCAATCCATTATCCTTCGCATGTTCATCTCTATTTACTTTAAATCTCAAAAGCCAATGCTCCAATGTCACTACTGTGATTACATCAAAAAGGTTTTGCGCTTAGCTCATTTTCATCTGAATAAATTTAATCTATGGCAAAGAGAAATTAAATATACACTGAAATATTTTATTTTGTTCAAACAAAATTTAGTTTTTATAAAAATTATTATTATTATTATTATTTTTTTTAAATTATTTATTTAACGTCGCTTTAACCATTTGGTCCTAGGCGACGGATCAAAATATAGTTACAGAGTACAATTTTGGATAAGTGGATAGAACATTATCGGGACTGTAAGTCCATAAATACTTTATATTTTTAATTTCATTTTCTTAAACATGTCAACTAATCGTTTTATTTTGTTTTTGTCGTTAATTATTATTGTTATTATTATCATTAAAATTGATGGACAATTTGTGTCGTTGATTTTTTCGGTATCTAGATTAACAATTATTTATTTATCTCCTCACAAAGGTAAGATTGCAGGTTGTAGATTGTATTGAATTAATTAGTTTGACCGTACTCTCCCAAGGGTTTGAGCTATTATCACCGATAACACCCCAACAAAGACTACAGACTAGACTTAACGACTACGTCTATACTATACATTGTAAGCTATGACTACATACACACATAGATATTTATATGAACGACAACAACTCCCACTAGCGCTGGAATTAATACAACCTGAACTAGGGAAGCTCACCCTTATAATCCCTCTTTCTATCCCTCTGTCCTTGGTGATTAACCTGCCACAAAAGCTTCTCCGCATTTTTTTCTTCAACTATTCTATTAATCCCTCAAGTGTCATATTATTTAAGCTCACATTAAAATTATTAAAACAATTTTTTTTACTAACTATTGATAATTGTCAAAAATTTCTTCATTTATTTATTTTTGATTAATTATTAATGATTTATTTATTAAATTTTTGCCAAGCAAAAATTTTGCTTAAATACTTAAATCAGAAATTTTATTTCTTTAAATTTGAGACTGGTATAAAAATTTAGTGATTTGTGTTTATGTCAGTTGTTTTTTTCTTTTTTTTTCGGTAATAATAAAAACGGAAGTTGTATCGAGTAACGTATAAAATACGATGGACGTTACTTACCTTCTTAAAAAATAAAAAAATATAGCGGAACATAAAAAAATAGCTAAGAAGTAGAGAAATAAAAAATTTAAGATAAAGTACCGTGCTCGTCGCGGTGTTTTACCCGAGTCCAAGACAGTATAGAAGTAGTAAAGCATCCTCTTTCACCAGGTTGTTTCCCAACAACGATTTACAGCCATCTGATTCTTCTACAGTCACTTGACTCTCTAGGTTAGTCATTGGTAAGTAAAGATCGAGGTCTAAAAAAAGTCCACGGAGAGAAAACTAATCATTACTTTTATTTTTAAGTCGATAATGTATGTCGCATAAATAGTTTTATTTACTCTTCTAACTAGAAAAACTATCTCTAAATTTTATACTTTATTTATAACAAATTTTTTAAACTGTTTTTTGATAATAAAAACTATTAAATTAAAATAATAAAACAATGAGGCAAAGTTATTAAATAAAAAATCGGCAAGTAAATTCAGCTGAAATTCAAATGTCAATATTAAACCTCTGCCAACTTTAAACTTCTTGATATTATATTAAGATGCAATTTAATATACACAGCCTGATTTATCTGCATAACTTTTCCTTATCCAATGCCAGAGATATCTCTTATTTATTTTATAGTCGGCAAATACTTGAACTTGTATTTTAAAAACATATTACTGTAAGTCAATTTACATCCAAATTTTTGAATATAATCCTAAGCTTAATTAATTTATTTCATTTTTTTTTTTTTAATTATAGTCGAGTATAAAGCACAACCTCATGCGCTTCGCGCTATGAGGCGTGCAATAAAAAAATCTATTTCATCATTAATTAGTCAATAAAAAGGTATCTAAAATTTTTTAACAATGAGCTGAGATAGCTACACTAAAAATCGTAAAAAAAATGGCATTAATAATTCAAAGCAGTATAAATTTTCTATTAAAAGCCATTAGCCGTGAGCTTTGCTGGGGTACTTGAGTTAAATTTATTACATCTAATTTAGCAAAAAAAATTCTCGAGGCATTACATTGTCTAAAATGAGTTTGCAAAAAATCCCAAGGGTGATGTCTAATGCAAACTCATCGATTTGCTTATCCCACTCCCAAGGGCGTCCCCAGGAGATTTTTCTCGCGCGTTTTATGCTGCCCAGGTTAAGTCGCTGTGTCTAGTCGGAGCAGCCAGAGAAGTATAATAATGTGGAGCAGAAGTAAAAATAGAGAAAGTTCTAAAGATTGCGGGCGGAATTCTTATGAGTGATGAAAGCTCGTAAAGTCGCGGAGATGTGGAAAAAATTTTTTCACCCAAGTTCCTGATGCCTACCTTGTTTCATATCTCATTTGATTGCACGCTGTGTCTCATTCTCGTTCGCCAGCTTATATCGTGGCCCTCCACCTCTTTGTAACAGCTTACATTATCATTTTTTTATCACGGCTCTCCTTATACATCTTATTTCCATCGGTGATATATAGTATACTTATAATAATAATCACAATAACTATTACGAGGCTGTGAGAACTTGATATCGTTTATCATTTCTGATAAATGATTTCGTTTCTAAATTTAGTAAACAAACTCTATATTACCTTTAGGTAAGACAAATCTAAAGATTGTTAGTATTTTTGAAACTATATAACTTCATAATTTTACAAATCTTCATTTTGTCTGACCGAACCTAATATTTACCTCATTAAAACTATCTTCAGAAAATCAAAAAGAGAAGGTCTGTAATGTTAAAAGTTCTGATAGAAAGTTCCGAATGATGACATTGTGAAAGAAGGGCGCAAGTACCACGAGTAAAACTCACGCAAACGGATTTTATGTAAATTGGATCAAGTGTACTCAGAGTAACCCTCAGTCTCCTTTCTCTGCTCTCCGGCTCCGACCCAGTCTCACTTCTCGATTAAATAGTTTATTGGACGTGGGTTTGTTTTCGGGTCATTTGAGATCGTTCAATAATTCACCGAAGATCCTTGTATACACGCTCAATAGGGGTCGCTTGCACATTCGATTATGAAGGGTATTAAAGTACTTCTCGGTGAATCACCATATTTATGGGGTCTCCTTAAGACTTTATACCGAGTAGAACAACGCGATTTCGCTCCGACGCCATTCATGGGTTTATTGGATTTCCCTCAAAATCTTTACGTATATCAAATGTTCTCTTTGCAGAGGATCAATAATTTATAAACAATTTCAAATTTTATTAGCCTTTAAAGGATTTTTTTTCCATTACATAAATTTTTTTTCATTTCATTTAACTTTTTCAATTTAAATTTAGCAAAAAAAAAATTTTTAAGTCATAAATTTTGCAAGAGTTTTATTTACTTACACCTAAAAAAGTTCAATTGTTGTTTTCTTTTTAAATATATATATATATATATATATATATATATTAATAAGCAATTTTAAGCTTCAACCAAGAATTGGACTACAGTAAATTTTTTTAAGTATTTTGAATGAAGAAACTTGTTCCTTGAGTGAAAAAAAAATTCTTAAAGGCAAACAAAATTATAATTAGTTTTAAAAAAGTGTGTTTTTTTATAAAAAATTTGATTGTGATTCACAAAAATAAGAATATCATATTCTTAATATGTAAATTTTTAAATTCTCTTTAATAATAAAATGAGTTTTGAGAAAAAAAAATCTAAATAAAAACAAACAATCCTATTCAAAAAAATTTTATCCAACCAAGAATATTAGATTAGATTCTATATTTGTACCAAAGCCAATCGATCAAATGGCAAATTTTACAAACATTGTATAAAAAGTTATAAAAAATAAAGTAATTTTATAAAACCTAACAAAAGTATAATAATTGTGTTCATAAGTTTTTTTTTTTTTTTTTTTTTTTTTAAATAATTCATAGTTAATAAATACATTAATTATATTTAAATAAGAAATGGATATGATTAAATTCAAGATTTTATCAATTTTAACTAAATTAATCAGAAAATGAAGAATATTATATATAATATAATATCATCAAAAATAAATTTCAGAGTAGTCTAAAAAATAAAATTATTTCTTACAAAGTTCAAATCCTCAGAAATATTCCTAAAAATTTTTTTAATTTAAAATCTCATTAAAACTGTAATAAATTAGTTATTTAATATTGATATTTTTGAATCATAAACATTTCTTTTGAATCAAATATTTTTTGTCAGTTTAAAACTTAAGTTACAAGTAAAAAAATAAATTTTGAAAATTACTGCAGCAAAAATGAATTACAATTACATGTTTGATATATTTTTCAAATTATAAACGACTAATAAATGTCTGCAATACAGACTGTGGTTAATAAGCTGTTCTAACCCAATGCAAAGCGTATTAGCGGTTTATAGACATGAGCAAGTTAACTTTTGGTAGATCGTCGTTAAGTACACAAATTTACTGACTCAGTGAAGCCGAGTTGGCTAGTAGACTTTCAACCGACCACTAATAACCCACTGTGGTCCATATCTCATCTATAGAGTCTCAAAATTATTCCCAAATCTTGACCATACTTTGAAAATTAAGTTCAGTCTTTTAAAACTGTTTTCTCTCTGGACACTAAATAAAAAAAAAAAACTTCTGAAATTCGGCGAGGGTCAATCAATAGCTTCCGTTTCTCACGCTTGACTTAGCCCGCGGGAAGTTGAACCGGAAGTTTTTGAGAAAAAAAATAAAAGCAAGTTAAAAAATAAAATTTTTATAAATCCCGAGTATTTCCACTAGACAAAGTTGCACTTGAGTACATAGTATTAAATAAAAAAGTTTACAATGTTAGTGTGTATCGACGAACAATAGATTGGCACGTACTTTTAAAAGTCTGACAGCCTTTCCGCAAGTCTATACGGATTTTCCATCAGACTTTTTTACGAGGATTTACTCAGTCTCACTCTAAAACACTCGATCAAAACTTTCAACTCTGACTTAGAGTTAAGTTTATATCATTACTGTTAGTTTTGAGGGTTTAACGATAATTGTATCGACAATTTAAGTCATCAGTTATCTTATTTACTTTGTTTATTTAATATAAAGTAAAACTTGGATGCAAATAACAAAAATTCAAAAATTTCTATCAAATTTACTATTGCATTCCCGTGAAAAAAGACATTTTAATGGAGGTTAATGTTTCTAAAGAAATATTATTATTATAAATTTAATATTTTGGTAAAACTAGATTTTAATTTAATGAGATTAATTGTTTAATTAATTTTTTAAGGTAATTCCATTTAATAATAGCTAATATTAACAAAAATTACAAATGAAATAATTGCATTATATTTTATTAAAATGATAATTGTATAAAAGTTTATTAAAATTAATTGTAGTTGAGCAACAACTGATTAAAATTTTTTTTTAATTTAAAATATAACGACTGAATTAAAAAATTTCCACTAAAATAAGAAATTGCATTCATAAAAAAGAATTTTATAAATAAATATATTTTCCAAAAAAAAAAATTTTATTAATTTAAAGTAATAAAAAATGGAACATTACAAAAAAAAAAATTTGCAATTTTTTTGTTTTAAAATGGACCTATCATGATTAAAAAAAATCAATGCAAACTCTTTAACAAGCCACTGCCTCGCGTGATTCAACATAATTATTTTATTCATAATTTCTACTCCCTCGGAAATGTAAAATTCCACTTGTAGAAAAACAAAGTAGCTCTACAATATAATTATTCGATAAATTAAATTTTTAACATACCATCGACTGTCTAATTATTATAAAACAATGAAATAATTATTCAGTTTTCGATGCATAAAATATTTTAATAAGTAATCAAGTGGAAAGAATACCCAGTAGATTAAATAACTAATTACCTTAAAAGTATCTCGCTATTATTAAATTACAATTTATAATGAAATTCTTTCCAAATTATATTAAAAACTTTTTTTGTTAATAAATTTCTGCATAACATCACAAAATGTTATAATTAAATTAAAATGCATAAGCTTTAAATATAAAAAAGCAGAGAAGTAAAAAAAAAGATATATCGAGTAATTTTAGTATGTTCATATAATATTATCGGTAAAAAAAAGTCCGACGACTTACATGAGGTCGAAGCTTTTACCGATAGTTTGCCACGTGAAACTTTTCGCCACAAAGTTGTGTGAGCTTTGAAGCGCGAGCTTTACCGGGCATTTGCGCTTGTGTTAAACTAATGTTGTTTTTATTTTTATTTTTTAAAATAAAAATATAAAACTACTTTGTTTTCCTTCACGTGAACTGCATCATAGCAAACACATTTTATATTTTTTTCCTGTCAAAAACATTCTGTGTTGTAGCATCCATTTCAGCTGGATTTTTGTTTAATCAGAACTTTCTCTCAGTTTAAACAAACCGTGTAAAAAAATCAAGACTTGGACATATTTATATACCCATATTTATATATGGACATACATATATACACAGAAAAAAAGAATTACTTAATAATATTAATTAATAACTATTCATTAATGGGGGATTAAAAAAAGTCATACCTAATCTATATGGTAAGGTGTTTAAAATATTATATTTTACGAAAACAAATCTAAATTATCCTCATCCTACAATTAACACTTTCATTCAATAGAAGACACGGAAAATATTTCATTATTTAACTAAAAGAATAGAAAATAATTTTTTTTTTTTTCATTTTAAAGCCATTATAATGTCTGAAAATTGATAAAATTAATTTAGTAGATATTTAATAAATGTTTAGAACTTTTGTTAACAAATAAATTATGGCAAAAAAAAATAAGAAAAAAAATTGACCTGTAGAAATTTTAAAAAATTAAAAATGCAATTTTTAAAAAATAATTTTTTAGAATTAATTTATTTGTTAAATAAAATTAAGAATTGGTCAAGTGACAGCTAACTTTTATGTTACAATAAATTTTTAAGTTCATTATTGTCGTCAACTACGATTTATTTACCAGCAATAAACCATATCTTTACCGTGAATAAACTATTTATTTAACCCAACTGAATCGTTCAAATATATTATATATTTACCAGAAATAAATATTTATTTGGCCATATTCAAATATCTTATATATTCGGCGCAAATATAGTATATTACATACCTAGGCCAGTAAAATAAGAAAAGTCTCAGACCACATGTAATTGTTGGCCGAGGTTGACAAACATGTGGTCTGAGGCTTTACTTTTTATTGGCCAAGGTGTGTATACTATTTTTCTGCTCGACGTAGCCGGAATGTGGCAACTTTGTTTAGCGCAGCGGCCAGAAAGTTGCCACTTTCCGGCCGGAGGGCAGAAAAATCTTATTTCGATCAAATATTTCTGTTTTTCTGTGATATAAATATAAATGCATATTCATGGATCCAAACACATGAGATGTGGATTTAATTATTACGACTGAATGAGTGTAACTGATATGCGATCGGCGATTGATGGTCGGTAAATCTGATGGGAATCTAAACAAGACAAATTTACGGAGAAAATTTGTAGGCAATTGAGCTGGTGGCTCGCACGAGCGGACATGATGGAAATAGCCATGAATATATAACTAGTCGTATACTATATCGCGTATACCGTATGTTGCGTTAGCATGTTTCAATTAATCGTATACTTAATAAGCAAATCCGTAGCTAATATGTGTGGGTCAAGTCCGTATATGTACGAGTCATTCATGCCCGTATACCGAGGGTTTCAAATGAGAAAAGCTCTATGGATGAACGTGTTACCGCATAAAGCTGTGTTCGCATAACAATACACTCTATTACCATACACAAATTAATGTATTATCACATGCTAATCGATTTTTTTACATTGAAATTTATATTTTTGTTTTACCCGGTCATTTTCAAGGTTTTAATTTTGTTACTACATATTTATTGAGATTAATTGCTTCGGCTTGACGGTAATTGGAAAAATAATTGCGTGTTTTGGAAAGTTTCGTAATAGCAAACTGTTACTATATGGCGGAGAATCCAAATTTTAATTTTAGTCAATGATTTTTTAATATTTTTGACAACAATTTGCATAATGTTATTTTATTGATTATTTCTTTGTAAGAATCTGTCATTAATGAAAATGTGATTATTTTATATTGTGTTTTGACATTAAATTAATTTTTAATTAAAAATTTGAAGCTTAAATTTTTGTGTACAATAAAAAAATATAAAAAATGATGTGGGGGCGCTGAAAACTTTGCGATAAAATATTTTAATCATAAAAATTCTTAGTGGGTTTTAAAGCTGAGACTTTGTGGATTTTAAAAATGCCGACGAAGACATAAAAATAATTAGCGGTCTAATTTTAATCTTTGATCAAAATTTTGAACTTAATTTTATATAAGGAATAATTTGAAGTTATAAATTTTATCAAAAAAAAGTGCATTCAAATATTTAACATATAAACATAAAACAAATCATGAAATAACATAACTCATGACTTATGATCGACATAAGATACGAGTTAATATTAGGATCACGTTCCACTCTAATAGCCGATAAATAACAAATGACCAAAACTACCCGGAGCGATCTTTCATTGTAAGAAATAACCTGACGAAAGTTGAGCAGCTTTCGAGCTCTCACCTTCCACACTTTATCCATCTCTTCTTTCCACGGCATATCTATCTCTACTGTCCATATCTCTTTTACTTTCCTATCCACGGCATCACGGTTCAATTCCCGAGGTATTTCCCAGGCAACTTGCACCACGCTTTCCAAAAGTCTCGTGCATTTCTTATTCTTCTTCCGCCTCTAGAATATTCAAAAGTTCTTCTTCATAAAAATAAAAATAAAAATAAAATTTCCAACATACCATTTTAAAGCATAATATCATCCAGGTTTTCAATTAACGATGTACCTTATATTTTATTTTCCTCAACCAATTACCTCACAAAATATCGAATAAGCGAAGTGGAAACAAAAGAGAATTTTTAAAAGCTCCAACTAAACTTTTTCCCGACCCAAAAAAAACAACATTTTTCTTTTCTAGGATGTCGATTAGTATCTTAGCCGTCACTGATCTCCAAATAGGTTGTGTGCCATCCCTCAAAATCTATACGCACACATATATTATGAACACATGCACCAATGTATATATTTGGGATGGTAAATAGTGTCGCGCACATCTACGTAGTATGCTGTCGGGATGGATGTGTTTGAACGTGAAGTTTATGCGTTCGAAATCTGTTGACAAACTCTATTTACAAGCCGAAGAGTATAGTTACTGTGTAAACCATATGGTTAATAGAATATTCCTTAAACCTACCTGTTAGTTATACTTTCCACGCTAAGGAATATTCCAAAAGTATTGTTGTAAATTTCTAATCCTCTGGTGTACATTTACATACACAGCTAGAAGTATAGATATACATATAGAAGGATCTGTAGACGTGATAGTGCATACATATATGCAGGATTTTAGTCCCTCTGGGTACCAGCAGAAACTTAAAGTTATATACAGGCATAAACATATTAAACGTAGAATCGTGAATTTCAGTATTGCCGAAACGGCTTTTCCTGGGCGATATTATTGCACTTTTGGAACTAATGGCGCTAGGACAATCTGAATCAAAACTATTATCTGTGGGATTGTTACTGTTAATATTATTACTTGGAGATAAGGTTCAGTAGGGTAGCATAATTTTCAAATTTATCACATGCTCAGACTGTAATCTGTGGAAATATTCATTTATTTTTGCGGTATCATGGGAAAAATTTTTTATATCACATTGTGTACGAGAATAAATATAGAATTTAGTACAATTCTTTTTTTTATCTAAGAATATGTACATCAATTAAGGTAGTACGAGCGCTGGGCGGGGTGGGGATCGGTATAGACTCTAGCGCGGTAAGGGGAGAGCAGTAACCATATGATTTTCCTCAGTATATAGATATACATTTAACATTGGCTAATGGCGGCATTTATTTTTCTTTTTATTAATACACTTTAATTAGTCGGGCAAGTGTAATTTTTTTTAAATTAAATTTATCACTAATATATTTACTTTCATCTGTAGGTTTTTTAAAAATATTCACCGACAGTTTTACGAGAAAAATACAGAAATGTATCAATGTTTAGAGGTTACCCCATAAGACCAATGTTAAATTGTTCAACTTCAAAGTTAATTATTTATTTTAATAATCGGGCAATCTCCTTCAAATTTTCGGAATTTATTCGGACATATTTAAACTTCATATTAAAAAAAATCAAGCCTTTTATCAAAAGTTGCCTCGGCGCTCGTACTATCTTAACATTATTAATTAAATAAAAATTTGTTTTAGAATTGGTTAAACTAAAAATTAATGTTAAATAAGCTACGTATGAGAGCCAATAAAACGATTTTTACTAGAACTTAATTATTCAAACCAAAATCTCTGGTTAGGAGAAGATTCAGCGATCCCGCGCCATCTGCCGGAAATTTTCAACACTATATTTAGTCAAAAAATTATTTATGGGACTTGACTCACATTAGAACATAACAAGCTATATATGTCAAGATCAGAAAAATTTTTAGGAGATTTCACACCACAAGAAAAAAATATTGATCATTTATGTTTTTTTACGCTTGAAATAATGAACATCATTATTAAACTCCTTAAATTGAAAAATTCTTCAATTAAAAAGTTGATTTTAGAAAAAATAAGTTGGTAAAAAATTTTTGTCAATTTATAAATAATGAATTTCATGGTTATTATTATTATTATTATTATTATTATTATTATTATTATTATTATTATTATACAAACAGTAAAATAATCTCAGAGCAATGTTAAACAAATTTACAATATTCTTCGGATAATTGATTAATAGATTATTTAAACGTTTCTCGTGACCTTTAATGGGTTTCCTGAACTTTCCTTTCATGGTTTGCATCGTGAATCATAACATACGACCTCGAATAATATATAATTACGCATTCATGAAATTATTATCGTACAGTTCACGAGCACTTTACAAACAGTATAATGTTATATATTATACACACGTATTGAAATTGAGATTGAAACACTTCAAACGATTTCATGGTAAAATTAACATACGCAATAACAGAGATAAATTAACTACAATATTTATCAAACCGCCATTTTATTTCATTATACACCAGTTGATGGAAAATTTTAAAGCTCCAACAAACGTTTAATTATTTTTGGTAAATATATTTTGTTTCTGATGTTTGTTTAACTCTGCTGAAATTAAAATTTAATAGTTTTTAATATATAAAAAGAATTTTTAAAAAACTAACAATATTATATAATTTCAAAAATAACTTTTGAGTTTATAATATTGGGATTATTAATGGTTTGTTTTCATTGATCTTATCAGAAATTAATCACATGCTTTTATAGTAGCTTAAGCCCAGAAATTGATATCAGGCAAACATGGATAGTATGAGTTTAATCAGTATCTTGTTATTGCATTGACATTTGCGGAAGAAGCTGCGCAAATAATCGTAGGATCAAAGATACTCAAATTTCAGTAGTTAAATTGAATCTATGAGCATGCGATATTATTCTAAGTTGCTGATCAGTCGTAATAGGATCCTCGTGTGTGAATTAATACTTGCAGTAGTTGCTATAATTACACATTTCTAGATCTGGCGCCTATATATCTAGGAAACGCATTTCCCAAACTTGATTAATGGAATAATTCAAAGGACCCTCATCACATACTAATCATTATGGAGATTGTTGATATTTATCTTATGCTTATCAGAAATCATAATAACAATAGCATATTTTACGTACATTAATCAAAGTAAAGTTTAAATATACACTGAAAAAAAAGTTTTTTTCCTCCTAGAAAACTTTTCCCTGTGGTTAAAAAAAAAAGTATTCCTAAAATAAGAATACTAAAGTTTACTATCCATAGGAATAAGTTTACTGGATATAAAAAAACTTGGTATTCTCATTATTAAAATACTAAAATCAATATGGCCGACTTAACCTCGCTTGGTCGACACGAATCTTTAGGATAGATAATTATGAAAAACTACACTTTTTGTAATTCTTCATTTATAAACAATCTATCACACTAAAATTAATAAAAATGAAAAATAGTATATTAAGCCTTTCTTTTCTTATTTTTAATTCTTATTGTTGTCAAAAAATTGCAATTTCTTGCTAATAGCATTGTTTTACTAATTTACTAATAATATTACTAAGGTAAAAGACCTAGTTATTGACACTTGCAATTTTATTTTAATTAAAAAAAATAAATCAACTCTGATAATTTAATAAAGATTATATTTGAATTATAAATTTTAAGATAATTGGTTTTTTGAAAACATTCTATTTTTTTAATTAGAATAAAATTGCAAGTGTCAAACAACTAGGCCAGTGAAAATAACTGGGTCTTTTTACCTTATTATAAAAATTGATTATAAGGAAAGAATGTATTGCTAAAATGAGTTATAAATTTGTTGGAGATGATAAATTCCACTCTGACAAACTTCTTTTGCATCCAAGAATCCATATAAGTAAGGGAGTAAAGGGGAGTAATATTAATGATTAATACTTTTATTTATAATTTATAAATTATTTAATTTAAGCAAATAAATATTTAGGTAAGTAGACTCAGGCACGAGGTAAACTAATAACTAAAAAATACGCGTACACTGTAGATTGGAGGGAAATGACAAAATAGTGGCGCCACCGTCACGGTTGCTATGGTAACATAGAATTTAGTTTTAGTCCTGTTAAAAAACTTGGTATTCTCAGATTTAAAATACCAGTTTTCTTAAATCTAAAATATTTAACTTGACTTTTACTGCGTACAAGAAAACTCGACTAAAAAATATTCAGTATTCCGGGTATAAAAAAACTTTTTTTTCAGTGTATACAAAAAGTTTTCACCGACAACCTCAATGCTAATTTCAATTTTTTAATATTTTTAGGTCAAACTCAAAGAGAAAAAAAATAATTATCTACTGTGCACTACAAGAATAAATTGAAAAAAAAAACTTTTAATAATAAGTTAATTACAGATAAATTACAAGAAATTGACTTTTTTTTTTTTTTTTTTGATTTGTTTAAAGTCGCATAAACTACTAAGGTCATGAGCGACTACGGTAGGGGGTAAACTTTTGACGAGGTAAACTAATAACTCAAAAATACGCGTACACTGTAGATTGGAGGGAAATGACAAAATAGTGGCGCCACCGTCACGGTTGCTATGGTAACATAGAATTTAGTTTTAGTCCTGTTAAAAAACTTGGTATTCTCAGATTTAAAATACCAGTTTTCTTAAATCTAAAATATTTAACTTGACTTTTACTGCGTACAAGAAAACTCGACTAAAAAATATTCAGTATTCCGGGTATAAAAAAACTTTTTTTTCAGTGTATACAAAAAGTTTTCACCGACAACCTCAATGCTAATTTCAATTTTTTAATATTTTTAGGTCAAACTCAAAGAGAAAAAAAATAATTATCTACTGTGCACTACAAGAATAAATTGAAAAAAAAAATTTTAATAATAAGTTAATTACAGATAAATTACAAGAAATTGATTTTTTTTTTTTTTTTTTTTTTGATTTGTTTAAAGTCGCATAAACTACTAAGGTCATGAGCGACTACGGTAGGGGGTAAACTTTTGAGATTGGAACTCGTTTGTATTTCTTGGGCTGAGCAGAATAATACACTTAAATATTGAAAATATTCATTGGTGTACGCCGGATTCGAACCCGGTCCAATGCTTTGATAGCAAGGGCCGGATCCGATAGGCTACTGCGCGCCTGAAATTAATTTTATTTACAATTCAATTTTAAAGTTCGTTCAAATTTATCCGCAAATTGCATTTATTTTTATACGAGTTGAACGCGCTCTCGCGTTTTAAGTGATCGAATCATGAAAAGAACCAATTGTGAACTTTATTACCGGCGGTCAGCAGGCTACGCGACAATTCAGTACAGTATAAGCCGCCCTCAAACTGTATTAAGAAAAAAAATAATATATATGGCTGCTCGAGGGACTAAAATTTCTCAATGACAGCCGAAATTAATTAATTATAACTAAACAAAACGGTAGTAAGGCGTGATTTGCAATCCGATTATCCGAAAAAGACCAAAGAAGAGATTAAAAAAGGGAATTTTTTGAAAGTTGTAGAGTTTACCAGAGAACAAGAACCTGAAAAATTCACACTGTATATTATTTAAACACTTTTTTTATATAAAAAATGTAAATTTATCGGTTAAAATATTTTTTATCGATCCAAAAATCATTTTTCCATAAATCAGTGTGATTTTTATTTCTTTTATAAAAACCTCAAGCTTAATTAAAACCTAAAATTGAGTTTTTAAAAAAATCTAAACGATCTTTTGATTTAAAATTTAAGATTTTAAATTAAAGATTTACAAGTACATACAATAATTACATAACGCATACAACTTGAAAAATTAAACTGATCTAAACTATTTCATAAGCTTTTATCTGTAGCATTTTACCTCAACGCTTAGCTCGAATATATATGTAATTAAATAATTAAATAATAATAATTATCGTTATAAGATAGAATTTGTTAAATGAAATTGTAAATTCCACGCGTATTTCTCTTCAACAGAATTAAATTAAGTAAACACTTGTATTCTCTATCTGTAATTTATTTAATTTTATTTAAAATTTATAACATGTGCATACACGCGTTTATGTACATAATTTAACCAGCACCAAAAATTCACAAGCTTACGCCAGTTGTTTTAATTAAAGTGAATTCATATTATCTTTTTTGAAAATTTATTTATTTTTGACTCGCATCGCATCTTTTATTATTCCTTCAATAATAATACAACGCCATAAGTATAATAATAGCGCACTATTTTGTAGTCGCGACTCCGTTTTACCTTCAACAAGACTCCAGCTTTTACTAAACAGAAACAAGCTTTATAATTATAAATAACAAGTACATAATTATAATTACCATCAGTTTTTTTGTTGATGGATAAAAATATCCAATTAACGGAGAACTATTTTGAGCTAGCTGCTATTTTCTTAAAATGAATGCACAGTAAAAAATATTATGTAAAATCAATACAGTTTGTGTGTTAAAAATGGTTGACACAAAATATGTGTTGAAATTTCAACACATATTTTGTGTAACCCCTTTTTAACTCAAAGATTATGTTGAAATATCGCCACAAGAGGGCATAAAGAATCATACACTTCTAAAGTGTCAATCTTAACACAAAATAAATGTTAAATAAATTTATTTATTTTCATCAACTGTTTGATGCCTATAACATAACCTATAAAATAATTTTTTTTTATTTTCTCAACTGCAGTAAATAATATTTATTTAAAAATGTTTTTTTTTTTTATCATTTACATTTTAACGAAACATCAACAATTACCGACTATAAATAATTGGAAGGAAGAAAGTATGAAAAATTTTTAATAATTAAATCAAAAAATAATTTATAGGTTTTAAAAGTGAAGCAGCAGAGTTATAAATTTATGAAAATGAAGTTAACCGACATTTTAAAACTTTAGAAATTTTTATTAAAAAAATTTCAATTTAACAATTAAAAAAAAAACTAGTCACATCTAAAAAACTTTAAAAACTAAAAGTAGCGATTTTTTAGTAAATATCTTTTTAGTAATTTTTTAGAAATATCTTTTTAGTTGTAATTTATTTATTATATTTTCGTGAAAATGTTTGCTGCGTAAAGTGAAGAATCGACGGGCTGTCAACACAAAGTTGATGTTATATTAATGGAGAATTTGACACAAACTTTGTGTTTATTCCCCAGTAACATACAAAATATGTTAATAAAGAGTATATAACACATTTTTTATGTTACAAAATAAAATGACACAAGCTTTGTGTTATTTTAACACAGTGCAATTTTTAACACAAACCGTTTTCGACACAAATACACAATATTTTTTACTGTGTGTCGGAAGCGGCGGAGTACTGTGACATAAAAGAAACAATAAAGTTTGTAGGAAAAGTTAGCAGCGCAGCGGAAAAGAAAAATGCTTTACTCTATTAGCGTCAATCGTATAATCGGAGGAATAATTATTCACTTGGCTGTGTCGTAAATTTTAGTGAGTGGAATACTGAATCGAACGCGACACAGCACGGGTTCCATTTTGTAGCCTCTCTACTAGTATAGGCGACTGCTATAAATCGTGATTTCCCTCCGCTAAACTACCGGTTACTACATACGTTTGAACATGAACACTCCTAACATACATACATACATTCATATGGATATTTTTTGTTGCCACCTACATGCGCCAGTCTACAAATACATAAATTTTTTACTGTGTACTATTTTCCGACAGTAAAAAATGAGAAGTCATTTTGCTGAAATTCATTTATCATTCATTTCTCTTATTAATTTTTAATTTACTTTTTTCCTTTTCCAATTCGTTGAAATATCATTGTATATTATTTATAATTTCAGTTCAAATTTAATTATTATATTTGAAAGTATAAGTAGATAAAGGAATTATGTCGAATTGATTTGAGTTTTGGTAAATATATTTAATTTTTCAAATAAATTTGTAACATTGAAATGATGAATAATATATACCATAAATCAGTCGCTATGGAGCTTCTGTAAAATTGATAAATAAAAATTATTGATAAATAAGAATAAAAATTATTATTAAAATAATTTTTGAAAGTAATATTGGTATCACAAGATCAATTATTAAGAATTTCAACAGAAAATGGGATTAATCAAATTTATGGTATAACTTAATTAGAGAAAAAAAGACTCTTGAACTGAGAAATTTTTCTTAGTTTAAGTAAATTTTACTTTATTCAAGAATTTTTTGTTTTCAAGATAATGAGACTTTTCAAGTGATTTTTTTGGACTAAGAATTTTTAAAAGAGAATAATAAATTTATAAAAAATAATAATAAATTTTCATTAAAAATTCGATTTTCTAACTAAATAAAAAATATCTTAAAAATAAATTAAATTAACAAGTGTAATGGATGAACTTCAATTAATTAGAGCGACAAAAATTAACTAAACATTTAACTAATTAATAAGAACAAACAAAAATTAATTATATATGTTGAGTTAAAATTTTTTGAATCGGATAATTGAAACAAAATTGATGTGAATTAAAATTTTATTATCTTTTTTCTATCCATAAGTTGCCTAATAAATAAATTTCGACGGTCTAATTAGCAATTGGTCTAACTGCTTATTTTTTAGAGGGTGATTTTTTAATATTTTGATGTATCAATAGTCTAATTATAAATTATTTTAATAATCCAAACCAAAATATTATACTTTTATTAGATATTAAATTGTTTTTTAAAGTGATCATAAATTTTGAACTAATTATTTTTCCGTACAAATGGAAGATTTTCTAAAATGGAGTTAGACAATTTGCTAATTAGAACGTCAATTTAATTAATCGATTAAATGTAAAGTAAAATAATTAAATTTCTAATTGTCAACAAAATCCAACTAATTCTGATTGATTAATAAATTCTAAACAATATCATTATTAATCACAACAATAAACTCGAATTATAATAACAGGACGGTATTTATACAGATAATACCGTCGGATTCTAGTGTGATTGAAATTTAGTTTGCCCACACTCACCAATACCACTACGGAAATTTCGTATTTCCAATTTGTCGGTAAACATACTCTATCGGATGTTTTGTGAAGAACATGTACAATAAAAGGGAAATAACGGGAGTGAGAGAGGTTTCGTGATACGCAAATATATGTTCCAGCATTACTCGAAATACCGGGAAAAACAATAATCACTTGAATCAAGTGTTTAAAGATCGTATTTAGTTTGTACAGGTGTGAGGTGTGAAGTGGTTCGCGAAGCTTTAGTCAAAGAGAATACGCGTGTACATTCGAGGGCATACCAGAAAATGAGATGCCCCGTGTGCAGAGTTCGCCGTTCAGGGGCTAGCACAGTGAACTCGGGAATGGGGGAAAAGTTTGAATTTAAATTAAATGCGGGAATTTCTCGCATACTCACGACTGCTTGAATAACGCACTCAATATCCTGTTCGCTTATACCTGGCTCAAATTCCATTCAGTTTAAATAATTTTCGGTTTTAATTTAATGAAAACTTTTAAGTAACAATAATAATTAATTTTCCATGCTTTCAGCTTAAAGCGCATTAGGTACGTTCTATATATTATCGCCTAAAAATTAAAACTCGGTCATTAGTGCTTTTAATTTGTTTTTAAATTAATTATATCCGGTTAATTAGGAAAAATACATACCAAAATGTCGGAAATAAATTAATGAATAAATTTTATTCATGTTAATAGTGATTGGTGAACAATTTCTTATAAAAAGTAGATTAAAGAATAAATGAGGGAAATTTTTTGTAAAAGTATCATGTTAATACGATAACTCTCAATTGGGGCAAATAATTAACCTGATTATTTTTTTAATCGATTTTTAATGATAATGTCCAGAGATGATTTGAAAATTATGATTCAATTATTATTCGTTTAATTGTAAATTGAAGATTTCTATCTATTTGCGGGAAAATTTAAACAAGCATTAAAAATAAATTTTTTGAGGCAACTTTTAAATAGTCTTATTATAATTATTATTTTTTTCTTTTTTTGATTAAATTAAGCTTTTCAATTCTTTATATAGATTAATTCAATTTCAGTATATAATTAGTGACAACAATTATTTGAAATGGTAGAATTAGTGTAAAATTAACTAAATTCTATTGTTATTATACGGAGAATTTCAATTCAAAGCTTTCATTGATAGTAAATAACGAAAATTCCACGAATTCTCCCCCACGAAAAAAGTATATATTCTAGTATATATTCTGGAATATATTCTGAAATATATTCTAGAATATATTCGTAGAAGTTTTCATCAGATCTCGACGTTTTAAGGTCACAGGAAGCTTCCCTGACTGTTTTTACGATGATGTCCGTACGTCTGTGTGTGTGTGTGTGTGTGTGTGTGTGTGTGTGTGTGTGTGTGTGTGTGTGTGTGTGTAAACCTCTTGTAACTTTTGAACGACTTGACCGATTTCATCGCCGTTGGTGTCATTCGAAAGGGCTTCACTAAACTTAGATTTCCTGAAAATTTGAACCGATTCGGACCGGTAGATTTCGAGAAAATGCAAAAAAAGTGAAAAAAAAAGTTGTTTTTTTTTATTTTTTTTAAATATCTTCGAATTGGCTGAACCGATCGGTCTCAAAAACTAATCAGCTCTTAACCTTGAAAACCCCCATCGATCGCCACCAAAAACGATAGAATCGGTTGATGCGTTCGTGAAATATCGTTGTCGAAAAAAATCGAAAAAAGTATTTTTTTGTTTTTGTAGTAACTTCGAAATTCATGGCTCGATCGATTTAAACGTGAAAATTTTTCATGGAGCTTCAAAAACTGCGTCGATTGCCGCCAACCGCGTGAAAATCGGTTCATTCATTCAAAAGTTATTGCCATTTGAAAATTCAAAAAATTGTGTTTTTAAACTGCTATTAGAGTTTTGAGCTCGAAGAGCTCAAATTGACACAAAAATAATATTTTTGAGCTCGAAGAGCTCAAAAACGTAATGTGTAGTTTGAAGCGTTTAAGTACATAATGAGCGGGAAGTTGCTGGGATGGCCTTTAGGGTGAACCGTTTTTCTAATTTTTTTTATATTCTCTTAAATATTTATTCAGGTTTTCCATTACACTGACTCGTTAAATTACATAAAACGTATAATTATTCTCGTAAATAATTATTTTTTTTATAAAAACCAAGTTTGTAAGCCGTCAAACAAATAGCTTTTTGGATTAAAAGTACTCAACAACAAATTAAACAAGCAAACATGAGATTATAAAATAAAAGATTATAACAACAACAACAACAGTAAAAAAACTTTTTTACATTTTTCCGCTTTGGAGGTTTTCACTCTACAACACGGAAAAATCATTAAAATCGCCATAAATGTATTATATAAAATAACAGTGTGTGGTGTTATATGCACAGCTCTAATTCTTCAAAGAGTTTCGTTCGTTACACCAGGGAATAAAATTATCAGGCAGAGGCAGCATATTTATAGAGATTATTTTTGGTATTTAAAAGTTGATGGTTTTATAAATTCGCCACATCAAATTGATTTAGGTTTATTTATAATTTATAATCCTAATATAAGAGTAAGTGCCTTTTTAATCAAAATTGCGGTAAAAATAACTTATAAAGTTACCTTTGGGCCATAATCATTACTATAATCGTAAGACTTGGGAGTAAGTAATGAACATAACATGAAAGTTTGAAGTTATTATTCGAGTAATTCCGAACTTAGTCTTAAACTTATGTCCGCGTCTTAAAGTTAGTTCGAATAAATTGCCGGTTTATAAGCATTTAAAGTTTTTCGAAGAATTATTGAGGTTTTGATTGATTGATTTGTTCACTTTAGATGATGAATTAAATTGCTAATTTTTTTGAATCAAGATTATTGCTTAAGAAGCAAAAATTTTGCTTTATCATAGACATTATGATGGTGGCTATAAAACACAATAAATAAAAATAAAACTAAAATTAATTGTCAGATCCACAAGCTAAAGGATAACTTTTTTTGTTCTTCCAGGTTCAAGCCTTGCAAGTGTCGTAGCAGGTGATACAAAGCCCGGTCGGTCATGGGATAAGCCTTCCTTTGACGACATTTCCCAAAAAAATGTGACGGCCATCGTGGGTCAAAGAGCATCGCTCAGTTGTCACGTTAAAAACCCCGGGAATCGCACGGTGAGTTTTTCATTTTTTTAATCGATTAAACATTTATTTCTATAGAAGTTTTAATTAAAAATAAAATTTGGAATTGGAGTAGAAATAGGAAAAGTTGAATTTTTTTTATCAAACAGAACTAATGGTTGCGGTATTAAATAAACTTTTGCGGGTTTCCTGCACTTCTATACATGAGTAGAACGAAAATTACTAACAAGAGCAATGATATCAGGTGGCGCAATCGCACGCAAATGTTTAATTAACAGAAAAGCGATCGCTGAGAATCTCGCCGCTAATTGTATCTTGATGGTGGATGGTAGATGTAGATAAAATAAAAAGGGTTATTATGAAATAAAAAATTAAAAAACGAGTGAGTATAATCTAGTATAGTAGACTTCTAGTTAACCAGGATGAGGACTGGGGATAAAAATTTCCAGCTAAAGGAAGAGAAGGACCGAAAATTGCAAAGAAATGAAAGTAACGAGGAGGGTTTAATGCTCTCTCCGGGATACGGCACCACGTGGTAGCCCTGCCTGTACTGTGATAGCGATAAGAGTGCCCCAGAGATTTGCATTTAATCGTCGCTCGGTTTTCCGCGGTCACCCCCATCACCCCTGCACATTCAAGACTTCGCTTACCAGCTATTCTCGCTCGCGAAATGGCCGATTTGGGCTTCCTGGGCTGTTCTGATTCTACGCAATATTGTATCATGTATATATGCTTAGTAATTCACTAGTTTTTGCGCTTTTAAACTCTATTATTATTATCGTTCATTTAAAAATTTTGAATTCCACAAAATTAACCGAATTTTTATTTTTCAATTCAATATTTTTATCGAACATTCTTGTAAAAAAATTTAATTTTTTAGTCAACAAAATTCAATATTAACAACTTCATTAATATAATTGCACAGCAAATTATTGTTTATGCCGAGCATTTTTTTTTTAATTTCATTATAAAAAGAACAATTTTAAAGAAAATTTCAAATATGTCAATTTTTTTAGTAAAAAATTTAAAAGAAGATTGGAAATTTATTTTTTCACGTAAAATACGGAAAAAATTCTAGAAAATCTTCGAGACTTATGTGGAAATATTTTATTAAAAATTTCTGGTGAATATGAAATTAATAACTTCAAAATTAATTTTTTCAAATTTCTATGATTACTATCATAGATTTTTTTTACAAAAAAATCATTGTCTCAAATTGTCTGACGTCCAAAAAAGATTATGTTTAATGTTATTGTTTACTATGTTTAACAAAAAAATTGTCATTGAAATATATTTTATGCGCCTGACAAATTATTTGACTTGATATAAGTGTACTCACATTAACCTGTAAGTGCGATTTAAATAACAAAAAATCAATTTCAGTTTCGAGAAAACTGCTTTTTTTGAAATGTCGAGAATAGAGCACAACCTCAATGCTTCGCTTATGAGGCGTGCAAAAGAGTGTTAGATCTTGAATAATTGATTCTTCGAATTCCGTTAGACAAACAATTTCATCCAAAGTACCCTTAAAACAAGTAATTATTCAAATATTTATCACATTAGTTTCAATTGACTGGATTTTGATGAAGTAATTTGGTTGACTCGAATCGCATCTTATCAAACATGTTCTTTATTTGATATTTAAAATGTGATCAACTACTGAAAATTCAATGGCATGAAAACGAGCGAAAGTTATCGGGTAAGAATAAGAATAAATAGAGCTGGAGATGAACCAGCGAGTGAATATGATTCGATATCGATATCAGCATGCAAGTGGTTTGTGAAAATGCAGTTATAAACTCGAGGGGATTCGGAGGTCGTTCGAAGATCGTTGACTGGACCAAATGAACCAGTCGAGCGTACTCAACCGTTCTAGTTATAGGTATATGCATGTTATGAGTATTGAGTTAGGAACTCGTCAGTTATCTAGTCTACCAAGTGATTTGCAAAGACTTCAACGAGTTTATCGCTATCTGCCGGCATTATAAAATCCAAATGTCTTCAATTTGTATTGGACGCATTGAAAATTATTTCATTTTAATAAATTGATATTAGGTAGATAGATGAATAAATTAAGTAGAGCGGTGGATTCAAGATTAAAAGGGTCTTCTCAGATTTTGATCTTCAGTGCGGAAGAAAAAAAAGTAAATAGGTAAATTTTGAGCGAGATACTAGTAATTAACGATTGAAATTGGTGGTTAGAAAGATGATAGTGATGATTGTGTTGAACGGAATTGCCTCTAATGGATCCGTGGAGGGAATAGCGGTGATGAATGAGAAGTGGAATTTCATGCTTGCAATCCGGGTTCCTATATATCATCTGTTCTGTTATGTATCTGGTGTAGTTGAGGCAGAGCAGAAATAGAAAGCATTGCAGCTGATGGAGATAGGGATAGTGATGGGATCCAGGAGAGAGCGAATAAGAACTTGTCGTAACGTAAGCACTACGATATGAGCAGTATCTCAACTCTGTTGGTATGATATTCCGGTAAGCTCGCTAAGAATCTGTAAACTTAAACTATTTCCCGCTTTAGTATCTTGAGACTCTGACATGTACGTTCTCAGACACGGTCAAATTATTTCGTGATCCCTTCAGTATTTTAATTGTTTTCGATCTAGTTTATCAAGTTACTGCATTTTTTACATTTTTAGTACCAAGCATCGGATTATTATTATCATTATCATTATTATTGTTATCATAATTGACTTTTACAAGAAAATATTTAGTCAGAAGCATGAATTCAGGTCAAGACTTTTATAATAATACCAAATTTTGCTATTAAATATGATCCAAAATTTTTATTGTTTCCTTAATTACTTAACTAACAAATTGACTATCACAAAAAAATATCAAACGGTGTTCTGCTGTACCAAATTTAACTATAGAAATCCATTTTATAGTCAAGTTTTTCCATATATAATTTTTTAATCAAAGTAGTGTCAAAAATTTTCGATAGATGGCGCATGATCGCTGAATTGTCTCTTTAGAAGAGAGTTAAGTTTCAGGTTATAAGTTTTAATATAAAAATATTTTTTTTCAGTTTCCTGAGGAGTTTATTCTGAGGCTGAGAAGAGTTTTTACTTTATCTAATCACTAAAAAAATTGACTTTTCATTCTTATATATTATTAGTGCATATTATAGCCTTATGTGAAAATTATCCGAACTAATAAATTAAAATAGAGTTGATAGACGTTTTGTTCCCAATATTTAATCAGCATTAAATAAAGTTACAGATATAAAATTTATCCCTCTAATCCGGATTGACTCCTTTGAAATATACGAAAAGATAAAAAGTTAAAAAAGTTGTTAGTTTTTGCAAAAATAGAAAAAAAAAAAAACAAACACAAAAACGCAAAGAATAAAAGCCGCAGTGCAAACAGACAATAGGACGTGAAATCATTTTTCATTTTTCGTCCTTTGGTACAACCAGCTCTTGGTGCAGTTAGCAACGGTTTCAGCCCTCGGAGCGTTTGTCTCTCATCCCCGTGCTGTCCCGGTGTCAGATCATAAATCCACCAGAAAAGTGTGTCATACATTTTTGCTTTTGAATCTCCTCCAATGTATCAGGGACATTTAGCATCGAAATTAAATATTCGTAAAACTAAAACAAACTGCCACTGAAATTCATTTTATTTTGAATAAAGTCACCTCTGTTTTATATTCTGTCCCGCAAATAAAAATTAAATGTTACTGTGGTGACAAGTGACTGATGACAGCGAGTGTACAGCAATCTAAAATCACATTTATACTTCGTAATTTCTTCTGCTCACTGTTATTTGCTCTTTTCTGTTTAACGGTTCTTCGCTGCGCGTTCCTGTAATCTATTACAATAAAAATAGTCACAAGATATTATCACAAATTGTTTAAAATTAAGACAAAGCTAAGACACTAACTTTATTTTCATTTATTAGCTGCTCTTTTCTATCTCTTCTCCAACTTGAACCTCAACCTCGGCGACAATATCTGCCAGAAAATAAAATAAATTGAATTAGAACGGACGGAGATTGAAACAAATAAACCCAATGAAAATAACAGTTAAAGCTAAATATTAATAAAACTCCTCCAAGGGCCTTTTTAAACGACTGTTTAGATTTGTATCCTATCGCGATTCAGATTACCTCTGAGACAATTGAATTTTTTGATCCGCTAGAAATTACAAACATCAAAAGATTAGGGGCTTTATTTTATGCTGCGATCAAATGCTTAGTTCGATTCTGTCTTCCATTATCTTTATGTTAGATACTTTTAGATTAAGGTAATAAGGCCTATATATAGTTGCAATAAAGTCGAGATACGTGCAATAAAAGAAAAACTATTAAAATAATTTTTTATGTTAACTATTACTTAAAAAATTTTTTTAGAAAAAATCAATTTTTATTACAAATAATAATTTAATTAGACATATCAAGTGAAGTAAGATAAAAGACCGCCATGAAATAGTATATTGTGTGGCTAGGGGTGAAAGAAAACGATTTCAGACAGAGGGTCGAGTTGTCTGTCTAGGCGAAGCGAGTAAAAAAAATTTATTTGATTTAAGAGAATATACACTACGAGCGCTTAAAAACCATTTTTTTTATGTAATTATGTGAAAATAATTAATAAAAAAAAAAATCTAGTATCTTCAGCTAAGAAAAAAAAAATATTAAAAATTTTCCACAATTTAAGTTCTTGTCACAAGATTGCTTTTTTTTTTCTCAATAGGTATTTTTATTTTAAAAATACTTGCTAAATAATACGTTTTTTATTCTCGTCTGGATAACTTATTCGCCAATAAAAATTTTCATCAGCAAAATAAAAAAATTTTAACCCCCATTCGATAAAACGATATCAATTTCTCCAACATTGTCATTTCATGCTAACAAGTCTTTAATAACAGAGAAGTTTCTGCGTTACTTATCCTATAAAAACATGGGAATAATTGAATAATGATAACAATACAATTAATTCGGTAGGTATTTAATTAGATAACAAACGCATTCAAGAATTAGCATAACCGAACAATAATACACAATGGTGTAGTATATACAAGGTGTTATTATTACAAAATTCTAAATGTTTCCATAGTAACACTATGTTATGGTCTAGCGAGCCCAGCAAAGCATCATACAACTTAAACTAGGAGGACTGTTTCCACCACCCACCGCTTCTCAATTCCATATTCACATTAACTCTAATTGGGTAACTTTGACTCCATGGAAACTTGGAATATTCCGAGAAAACTTTAGATCCACGGCTATGCATGCATTCGTACTAAACTTTAAAAGTAACCATCCGAACAGTTGTTGTTATAGTTGTAATAGTGATGTAAGTAAGCACAAGATCTTCTCTTCCCAAGATACTAGATATGGTACGTTATCTTACTCGCCCTGGAAATAAGATTACCCACGATTATTGTTAGGCTCCGTCAAAGTGGCTCAAGATATTTCTGGAAAAAAAAAAACTCGCGAAAAGAAAAATTCTTTAAAAAGGTTTTAAAGCCTAACTGTGATCTATATTTATTGTAAATTATAACTCTGAGGATTTAGTGATTCAGTAATGATAAGGATAATGGTTATTTATGGTTTGCAGAGCATAAGCGTTATCGTCGAAAAGGTCTCGTGGGAGATCTTTGTAAGCGGTTTCACACTAGAGTGCAGTATTTTCGGGTCTACTTGTTAGATTTCTGGAAATTTGCTTACAAATTAGTCGACGAAATTAACAGTGTTGGAATATGCGTCATTATTTAGACGCCAAAATTCAAAATTAATCCGTAGTATCGAATATTGTTTCGAGGAATGGATTTTTATAAGATAAAAGATGTTTATTTGACATAAAATATTTTCTAAGTATTAATAAGTTAGAAGAATTTTTCATTACAGGCTTCAAATTTTTGAGGACTACAAATTATTTTTTTTCTGTGCATACATGAAAAATTTACAAGAATTGTAAGAATAAAATAATCGTAATTAAACATGAATATTGAACCCTAATAATTTCAGGCGATAAATCATCAGCCCTATAATTAAATTCAATAGTTTAACAAGACACTTGTGCCTAATCCCAGTGAATCTATGTAAGCTGTTTGGCATTAGCATGTGTAATATTGTCATCGAGCAAGGGGTGCCGTGTAGAAACGATCCCGTATATATCTACAAGCAGGATCTTACCCATGAATTCCCATCGGCAATAAAGTCTTGCTCCCCTAGATCTATTTCATTTCCTTCCACATATCTATATATATATGGACAAATATTCTTGCGAGAACAACTAGTTTGGTAGCTCCAAGATCAAGTTCCTCAGTTCCTCAGATGACTACGGGCGTGATGACTCTCAGGACATCTAGGACGACAAGCATAATACTCTGTAGTGTCTTTCGACGGAGCTTGAAATATGAGGGATAGAAACTTGCGAGTTTATTGCTCCTGCATTCAAGTTCTCAGCGCCCACGCCCATTTCGATCTTCGATATTATGATTCTAGATTCGAAAGAAACAACCGATTAACTCGAGTCCGGAAAAAGTTGATGATGAAACATTTTTATTGTCATTTATTATTTAAAGTTTGATTAAAAAGTTATTAAATATTCTGCAGGTTATTAATTTTATAGCGGTTGTCAAGTTTGCACATAAATGCTTCCGTAAATTCCTTTCAACGCTTACTTTATGGTAATTTGATCGATGTATATATTCAGAAATTGTTCCTTTACACTCTACTCTCTAATTATTATTCAATAATTAGTCAGTTAAGTTACTAATCAGTTATCAAAATAGTTAATAAATATCATTAATTGGTAATTTAGTTACGGAATTCGGTTCCAGAGAAATTATTTTGAATTTTCGAAGCTTTACTAGTGATCAAACGTTACCGACATCATAAGTTGACGTTGAAACCTTGGTCATTGTTTTATTATTTAATGAGTAACTGTGCTATTTGAAAGTTCATATTAGTTTAACATTTCAGAGACTAAAACGGAATTTTATATTTAAATGTTTGTAATTGGCTTATTGTTACATGTCTTCTTGTTCGTTTGATGTTAGTTAACTAGTAATTTTCATACACCGTAAAAATGTTTAAAATTTTTGAAATTAACCGAGAGAAATTTTATTTATATTATTAATTAAAAAAACTCTGAGAAAAGAATTCATTATTTTTTTTATTGGTATAATTTTTTCCTTACTTTGATGTAATAAAGAAATTTTAATATTTAAAAAAAATTGCATCAATAATTTTTTTATTTTCTACAAGTTGCATTTTTTGATAAATTATCTCTATAATTATTTATTTGTTAAAAAATCATGAAAATTTCCATATGTCAATCAATTGCAGTAACGTTAAAATAATTAATTTTATTTAATTAAACGTAGCAATGTCAATCATTTAGTATTTTTTAATTGATTTGGAATGTCAATTAATTTTGTTCTAATTACAGAATCGTTGTGTTGATGTAACATATATTTATGCGCAAAAACAGTGAATTAAAATTTTCTTTTCATCCAAAAATTAATTCAATATTTATTATTCCTTGGAAAAATATTCACATGTCAGCTAAAATTCTCTAACGCGGCAGAAAACAAATATTTTTGGCTAATAGAGTCTTAAATTTCCATAAATTTATTTTGAACTATAGAAAATAGAATGTTCTATTAAAGCATACAGAATAGTTGATAGTACAAATAAAAGTGATTTTCTTAGTAACCGGATAAATTTTTCCGAGCTAACGGTGTGTGGAACAAAAAATCACTGGCACAAATCCAGCGAAAAAATATCAAAATTTTGTCTTTTACTTCTTTAGCCTTATATATGTCTTCTTCGGTTTCCGGGTTCAGCAATAACTTTATCGTTTTCGCTTTTCGCATCTAGATGAGCTCCTGCAAGTTTTGGCAGTCTACGTCCTCCCAATAATTTGATACTGCGGTTGGCCACACACTGAGTTTCCTTATCATCGACACTCGAGATTTTTTTTCTGACTCACTTTTAATGAAAAATATCTTCCACACACTGTAATACAGTTAGACTTTATTGTTATAACATAACCCGGTATCAGAAATCAAAGTTGACGTTTTTAATCAAACTTAACTTCAATAAAATCTGTGTAAACATTTTTTTACAATAATATTCACGGAATTTGTTGAACAATGCAGGATGCTAAATTTTTTTTTTTTGATAATCAATTTTTACCGTATGTGATCTAAATATTTTTTTAGTCTAAAATTACAAAAAAAATAAGTGGAAGGTACTTCAATGTTTGTGAAAAAAATGCTTGATTTGAAAAACGAAATTGAACGAAAAAGTTTCAACATTCATGTCTTTATGAGAGTTATTACTTATTTATTAATGATATATAATAAATTATTATTAATATATTAATATTATATATTAATTATTTTATTTACTTATAAAAAAAATATTTTTCTAACTGTAATAATTAATAAAATTGGCGCTTACGAACTGTCTTTATAAATTCTAATAAACTACATATTTTTTAATAATAAATATTTAATGTTTTTTAATATAAAAATTTTTATTTCAATCTTTTAAATAATAAATATTATTTAAAAATGCGTACGACAGTGATTAACATTCTAAGTAATTAATTATCTTATAAAATAAGATAGGGTAAAATAATTTTCATTTAAAAGAATTTTTATCACAACAAACGATTGATTTATTACTTCTTATCCTTGACATATATAGGATTCGACAGAATAAAGATATAAAAATCTTGAATTCACTGATGCATTATGAAGATATTATTATTATTATTGTGAGAATAATTTTTTTGATAGCTTTTGAAACATCAGCGAACTTCCTAGGATTCTTTATAAATGGATAAAACGATAAGAAGTGTAAAAAATAAAAACATAAAGATGACTTGATGCCTTTATGTCTATCTCGATATACGCATTTTCTCGTAGCTAAAGCGTCAGAAAACGATTCACTGAGATACGTGAAAGCTTTCGAGCGAAAAATACCCTGGGAATCACGTTGACAGGGAATATAGTTACGGAAAATAAAAAGGATTGGAAAATAAAGAATGTATAGAATAAAAAGTGATAAAAAAATAACTGGTAGAGAAAACTGTTGCGAAAGATAGACTGAGTAACTGACAAAAGGAACGGGAAGAAAAAAAGTTACTGGAACAAGAGCAAAAAATAAGATCAAGTATGGGAAGAATTCCAGGTGTTTTGTAATATGGTAAATGGGACAAAGAAAAATGAATAAATAGAATTCCCATAAGAGATTTTTCTACATCAACTATTTTTACTGAGTCTGCTGAGTTTTTGCTGTTTGTAACTGAATCCTAAAGTTACAATTGCATGTTATATTATACATAAGGAATATATGATACATATTTACATTTGAAATGAAAGTAATATGATAAAAATTTTTATGATTTGAGATAAAATTATGAATTCAAAAATATTTTTTTTTAAATTGCAAGACACTGTTCAAAAATTTTTTGGAATTTTCAAAATATTTTCAGTAACACAAATTAATTAAAAAAATTTATCTTTGTAATTTTATTTGAAATAATAAAGAGAATTTAAAATACATGCTTGAGCAATTAATTTTCTACACTGATAGAAGGATTTGTTTATAATTAAAAACATTAGTTAATATTTAACGAATCATTTATTAGAGACGACTTTTTAGTCTTTAACAAATATTTTTTAGAATTTAAAAAGATTTATTAATATTTAATAAATGAATATCAGATTTATTAAATATAAACAAATCATTTTACATACTAAGGAATATTTGTTTAATACTAAAAAGTGGTCTCTAGTAAATGATTTGTTAACTATTAACAATTATTTTTTAATACAAATAAATCCTTTTATCAGTGTACAGAAATATACTCTCGACATTTCAAAAAAAGCAGTTTTCTCGAAACTGAAATTGATTTTTTGTTATTTATATCGCACTTACAAATTAATATGTTTTTTGTTTTTTATTATTTAGCTTTTTATATTTTATTTTAATCAATTTTATTGTAAAAAATGAGATTATGAGGCGTGCACTTTTGGATTTTCCAAACTTTTTTAAGTTTGTGTGAATAAAATTTACCTGAATCACTGATTTTTGCGGTAATTTTTCAACAAAATTTCTCTCCTTATAGTTCCCAAAGAAATATTTCTCAAAATAAACTACCGAAAGCTCTATCATAAAAAGCAAAAGGACGGAAAAATAAAAAGCACCGAGAATAATGGAATAGTAGGAAGAAGGGTATTGAAAGTGAGTGGGTCTTGAAGTTGACTCAACGGTGCTTGAAATCCGTGGACATGAGACGTGAGTGTTGTTAAGGATTCCCGGACAAAGGAGCCTCCTCTGGTTCTGCCGGGTCATAAGGTGTCCTGGACACGTGTAACGTTTCGAATCCGACGAAATGAGACGGTCAATATTGCTCCGGGCTTTCGCGACTATTCACACCGATAAATAAATAGGTATAGTGTACGTATAGAGCTGTAGATGTATATGTAGTCAAGAGTTCTTGTCAAATAGCCGGCACGACGTACAATGCACTTTCTTCGTTACAATTGTCGACAACGTGACCTGTCAATTTTGGCTCTAGAAACCGAGGAAATTTTCTTCTGTCCTTTATTAAATTCTCATTCTTCTTTCTGACCTTTTGGTCGATGATTGTAGTCTGGAACAATAAGTAAACTATGGTTATTACTGTAATACCACAGCAATTACGTTTGACAGTTTAATAAAAATTTGTTTTTTCTATCGTTAAAAGTATTAATTAATTTATGAATGTTGTCGATTATTATTGCGAAAGTAAATTCAATAATAATAAAATTGTAAATTTTTTTAAATATTAATCTAAAATATTGAAGTAAAATTGTAATTTCACCATTTGTTTTCATGTTTTTACTCATTACATACAACTAAAAATATTGCGAGTTAGAAAATGAGTACTTTAATTATTTACACAGAATATAGTGATTTTCACTAATTTTTGTGATACAATTTTAGATATTCAGGTGAGTGTAGTGTTCGAAACAAACAACATTTAAGTTCACTGAAATATTAAACTGAATATATGAAACACTAATGTAGTATCGGATTTTATTGGATAGGATACTAAATGTTTATTAAAGATGTTATTATTAAGGTATCACGGGGCGGTTAATTTAAAGTGAGTATTTATTAGAAAAATTGACAGAGTTAAAAGACAGAGGTCTGTCGTACATCGAAGTTAAGTAGGAACTGCCTGCTTGAGTCCCATACAATTAGATCTTTACTTACTACCTGGGTTTCTCACCCCCGCATCAGTCATACTTCGTTCTTACACTCTCGGTACTTATAATGTACATTTTTGCCACGAGACAAATCTATACTTACGTTCCCACGCATACGAATATTTTCTAAACTATCTTAACTAAACATCTGTTATTTGGGAATTTTTCTTAATCCCTTTATTTACAACCTTTTCGAAAAAATACTTACTGCTAAGTACAAAGGTGCAATAAAACAATAAAATAGAGAAACTTAAATCTAAAAATGACCATTCCACACTAATGGGTTCATACTTCATTAGCTTTCAAGTGACATTAACTTTACATCAACTAATAATATTCTAATTTTTTTATTATAACTAATTTTATCAAGCATTAAAGCTAAAATCTTTTAAGTAGGCTTTAGCTTTTGTAAACCTACTATCCTACTAAATTGCGGCAAGTCTTATTACTTAGGTAATATTTGACTTCCGAAGTACTAAGTACATATTTAATGATAAAATATACTTCATTGATTAATATTACGGAGTCTTAATATTTAATATACTTTTGAGAAGCACCTGAATATTTCAGAGATCATTTGAGACTAATTAAAATTTCATAAAAATTATTATTATTATTATTTTAGAAAAAAAAGTACAAAAGAATTATAGAGAAAATGTTACAAATTATATAACTTTCCGACGAAACAAAATCAAGGGACAGTTTTCAGTTGTTTAATTGTTAGCAACGTCAAGAAACGATTGGTAGTTACTCAGAAAAGAAGAACACTAAAGAGAGCGTGTCGAGAGAAGAAGTAACGGAGAAATATAGTAGCAGTAGCAGTTTCCTTTTGACCCGGCCGTTTTGAACAACTAAACTGTATCCCCGCATGTGTATTTCCAGGACTTGTATATAGGACACCTAGAATTGCTCCAATTAACGGACGGAACGTGCTAGCCCGTTGTTCACTTGAGAGAACTGATTGCCTTGCCAACTGGACTATCGTTTGACCTCCTTCTTCTTCTAATTCTTTTTCTTATTCTCAGATGTATACATATAGATTTTATTTTTCTTTACATCACTTCGGTACTGCTGCTACTACTTCCCTCGACATGTTACGCTTCGGTTCCTCTGACCCATACCAATACTCCTTTATTTCCTGCTTCGTCAACTTCTGCTCCCAAAGTTACTCAACAAACTGCCCTACTACACTGATAGAAGGATTTTTTTGTATTTAAAAAGATTTGTTAATATTTAATAAATGACTTATTAGAGGATAGGTCCTTAACAAATATTTATTAACAGTAAATAAATCATTTATTAGTATTTAATACACACTGGATTATGAATATTTAAAAAATTCCTCAAAAAGGTGTTTCAATGTTTTATTTTAATTCTAAAAATTACAGAGAATTAGATATTTAATGAAGTAAAAGAAAATTGAAATTAAAAGATACAAATAATAAAAAGATAAATTACAATTAGAAGTTTACATATAT
>CAJNRD030001123.1:1481488-1524993 GCA_905319865.3 Cotesia congregata | reverse complement strand
AAAAAAAAAGGTCAGCGTGATCTCCAGCGAGATTTCCAGAAAGACCGTCAGCGTGATCACCAGCGAGACCTCTAAAAAAAAAGGTCAGCGTGATCTCCAGCGAGATTTCCAGAAAGACCGTCAGCGTGATCACCAGCGAGACCTCTAAAAAAAAAGGTCAGCGTGATCTCCAGCGAGATTTCCAGAAAGACCGTCAGCGTGATCACCAGCGAGACCTCTAAAAAAAAAGGTCAGCGTGATCTCCAGCGAGATTTCCAGAAAGACCGTCAGCGTGATCACCAGCGAGACCTCTAAAAAAAAAGGTCAGCGTGATCTCCAGCGAGATTTCCAGAAAGACCGTCAGCGTGATCACCAGCAAGACCTCCAGAGATATCGTCAGCGTGATCTCCAGCGAGACCTCCAGAAAGATCGTCAGTGTGATCTTCAGCAAGACTCCAGCAAAACAACCTCCAGTCAAACCCCTAGTATTACCATCAGCACGATCTCTAGCGAGGAAGTCAGCGGGACCTCCAGAAAGACCGTCAGCGTGATCTCCAGCGAGACTCCCAGATAAACCCTCAGCGTGATCACCAGCGAGATCTCTAAAAAAGACCGTCAGCGTGATCACCAGCGAGACCTCCAGAAATATCGTCAGCGTGACGATTAAATAGACCGTCAGTGCGATGTCCAGCAAAATTACCAGTGAGACCGGGAGCAATTCCTTTACGCGATCTCCAGCGAAATCGCCAGCTTGTCACTGTTCACTTTAAATTAATTTCATCAAACATTTTGGTCACAACACTGTGCTTGAAATTCTCTTCTTTATTTATTTGAGCAGTACGGACTTGTATTTGTTTACAAGCACTTTAACATCTGCAAACTAACCTGTTTTTTTGACATATTTTTTATATTTTCATATTGGATTAGCAATCTAATTTTTATTTTTCCTTCAAGCTGCTGTCTTCACTTGATTGCGAAAAACAAAAAACAATTAATTTATTACGACCAATCAGAACGCTTGGCTACGCCTATCTGCTGTCTCTCTCTTTTAAAAAAACTAAATTCTCGGCCCTAATAATCAGGGTTGATTTAGACGGTAATAATAATTAAATCTTTAAAAATCCACCGCGTCGAATATTCTGTTCAGACATTTAAAGACCAGAAAAACTATAATTGTAATAATAATAACAATAATAATAATAATGCCCATAACAATGACGATAGTAGTAAGAAAAAGTACAGAATAAAGACGAGAATGGGCAAGCAGTAGACTGCTAATTAGGCTGTACCGCGTTTCATGTGATGAATATTTGATTGGGATTTCGCCGTCGAGCGTTTTGCTGTATAATACCCGGCTTCCGTGCTCGTCAAGGGTGAGGGCGAGGGTGAGACCGAACAGAAGCAGACAGATAATAAAGTAACAGTTACTTGATATTTTTTAACGAGAGTAAGAGAGACCCACCTTTTATTTCGACTTTTATCAAGAGAAGTTTTTCTTTTTTTTTTTCGTTCTCACGAAAAATTACGTCCAGCAAAGTCCGATACGAGTAACGGTGTATCGTGAATAAATTCCGGTAGTTCTTGTGGAATTTCGTTATTAAAATTCTCGATAACTTCATTGTGAATAAGTTACGGTTTTGAATTAAATTCTTGGAGAAGTTTCGCGGTAAAAAATATTATAACTTTATATATTTCTTTCATGCTCGACTCTACTCAGTAACAACGTTACAAAATCGAATCTAAAGTTATCAAATTTAATAATAGAAATATACCTACCAAACTATGGTACAAAAAATTATCGGAAATAAATTATCGGACCGTCAGTTATTGTGTTATTACTTTTTCATGAAGAACTCGATCCCACGAATAGAACAAGATAGTCGGAATGTTGAACTGGATTTTTATTTTTATCAGCATTAAATATATATCTTGCTTCGATATTCAATTTCAATTTAAATTTATACTGTTTATGGATTTGTTTTTTAGCATCCGTATGTAAACAGAGCGCGATGTTTGCTGATAATAAAGTTGTAAATAAACTGTTGAGCGTGATTAAACAAAGAGTATTCGAAGTACGTGTAAATAGAACCAAGAGAGAAATAAATTTGATACAGAAGTTGTCTTTATTCAGATCTGATTTGAAAAGTAAATAAATTTTGATGCACGAATATTTCACTAAAAAAAAACTCTACTTTTTTTTATACTGAGATGCGGTTGTGTCTTGCACCATGTATGCGTCCATTAACCCTCTTCCGTACGTGCTGAAGACGCTGACGCCATTACACCGGTTGTGGGGAGTCGCTTTTACACTTATTAGATTTACAAGGTGGCTAAATGAATTTTAAGTGCACGAAGTAGTATTTTATAAAATTTAAATTTGAAGTATGGTATTTTTTAGAGTTTAATTTTAATGCTTGAAAAATTTTTTTAATTTATATTAAAGTTTTTATTCTACCAAAATAAATTTTATTAACCTGAAACAAGTTTTATAGATAATACTAAAGTTAACTGACATTTTTAATTTTTTTTTCAATAATTAAATTAGAACAAAAAAATATTTTTTAAAAATTGCACATACAGTTTTTCAAGTTGTTTACAAATGAAATTTTTTTTTTAATAATTTTTTTAATAAAAAAAATTTTTAGATGTCAGCTAACTTAATTTTCATGTTTTATAGGCCAAATTATTAACAAAATACTTCAAAAATTTAAGTTTGAAATAATAATTATATTTTTCCAAATATTTGATTTTTGGAACATTGAACCAAGTTCTCATAAAGATTATTTTTTTTTAATCTTGTTTATAAATTCTACCGTATTTAATAAAAAATAATAAATTATTAACATTACTATTATGTTTAATTAAATAAATATGTTACTAAAATTAACTTTAAAATGGAAATTTTTAAGATTTCTTAAAAAATAAAGTATTATAAAGAAAATTTATGAAAAAATGTTACTTGTAAAAATTAAAAAAAATATTGAAGCAATTTTATTAATTACTTATATCAAACTAAGAAAAGAAATTATATTAATTTTAAAATCTCTAAGTACGCATTTTGTAATTTTCGAATTTCTTAGTGTGAATAAATTGCAATCAAGTAATTAAAATAAATAAAAGTCAATTTAAGCGGTAATTAATTCGACCAAAAGAATAAAGTTTATTTATTCAAAGGCTGAACTGACAATTGTCTTTTTACAGTGGACACAACATAAATAGAGGTGTAGTGTCACAGGAAATGTAATATGTTTGCAAACAAGTCTAGTTTCCGTAGAACTTACTAATAACATTGTTAGACCACAATTCCGGATGACAACTAGTGCGCTTGTTAAAATAAACAGTGAGCATTTGTAGTCATCATAGAAACGTACTACTGTCTGACCGCATTGTTCCTAATGAAAATATTTGCCTTGTCCTCCGGGGATAAACGATAAAGGACAATTGGGTTTATTAAAGCTCGCTGCTGTTTATCTCTGATTGGCTATAATTAGTTTTAGAAATTATTTCTATATCTGAATTGTTTTCTTACAAATTACACTTTAAAAATCGTTTGACCTTTTTTTTTGAGGGTTAATCGGCTCACTTTGAGATCAAAAACTACTAAAAGAAACGACTTAATCTAATAAAATGATAGTTTAATGACACTAATTAGAAGGAAATAGAAAAAGCAACAAAGCTACTTCCGAGAGAAAGAGAATTTTTTATGGAAAAAAATTCTACTTTTCTTGATGGTCGACTAAGTCGATTTGCAATGAAAGTCCAAGGAAATGATCAGTGATTCCGAATTGTCCGAGGCTTTATTATACGGAAGGCTTTGCAAAGGTAATGCCACTACACATGTATGTACATAAGGACTCTCTGCTTTTACCATTTTTTCCTCTAGAAGTTTTCAGTAATTCATAAGACTAATTTTAAATCACTAAAAGCTAAAGTACACGGGATAAAATTTTTTTTTTTAATTTTAATTTGATTTTTCATGAATTTGATCTAGTCTAACATTAAATAGTAATTAATTAATTAATAAATTAATGATAATAGTAAATTAAAAGGTAATTTTTATAGTTAAAAATTTCCCTTCGATACAGAAATTTAACTTTCTTAGAGTAATTAGTAATTCATACAAACTATTCTTTTTTTTTTTTTTGCTAAAGTTATATATCGAATAATACTGACTACCAATTCAATATGTTTGATTTACAAAGTTTCTACTTTGAATGAAAACTTCTCGTTTATCAAAAAAACAATCAAATCAACGACTGAAAGTTATTCTAACTAAAATGATCAATCAAGTACCAAAAAGCCACTAAGAACAATAAACAACCGACAGCTCTGTTTATTTCATCGCCGTCAACACTAATTGGGTTTTCACAAATGAAAGAAGACCATCGAACAATAAATTATTCAAACGCTCCAATTAAACAACTCAACGCCCGAGTAATTGCTAGCTCATCAATAATTAACACAACCAAAAATAATAATAGCAATAATAATAATAACGTATCTATTAATTGGTTGTAGGCCCAAGTCCTCAAACAGCCAGAAACCATATACAAAATAATATACAAAGTGTACAGAATTAATTTAGTTGTAAAGCAAACAGTAATAAATAAAATTATAAAAATATATAGAAACTTATTGAAAGGATGGTTTTTCAGAGTTAACTGCTCTAGAATAAGAACAAAAACAAATTGCATTGTAATAATGTACATTTCAATAATAACAATAATAATAACTAGCAACCTTGCAGTCACTATGTGACTATCTGTGAACTATAAATAAATCAAATTTCGCTTTATTAAAAAATTACTTTTGTTAAATTGCACTGTACTTATTTAACTATTGACGTTTTTAAATATATAAGCTCATTTCGATGTTACACTCATCAAGAGCTTTCATTTGAGTACCTACATGCATTTTTAATATATTTTTCATATATACATATATATAGTATATATAAATATATGAAAAAATTGATGTGGGTACTCAAATGAAAGCTGTTGATGAGTATAACATCAGGATGAGCTTATATCTTTAAAAATGTCAATAGTTCACAAAATATTTGTTAAATTGCGCTGTATTTTCTTAAAAACTGACGTTTTTAAAGATATAAGCTCATCCCGATGTTACACTCATCAAGAGCTTTCATTTGAGTACCAACATCAATTTTTCATATATTTTTCATATATACAAAAATTGATGTGGGTACTCAAATGAAAGCTGTTGATGAGTATAACATCAGGATGAGCTTATATCTTTAAAAATGTCAATAGTTCACGAAATTCAAGGTCATTTCTCAATTATGTATCTAGAGATAGAGCATTTCAGAATGCAGCCTAAATACTTATCATCATAAATTGACTATTGGTAAGAATGATATGAAACCATGAAAAGTGAATTCATGGAAAAACAAATTCAAGTGAAGACTTTTCCAACGATACCAAATTTAGCCATAAAAACCAATTTTATCATACAAAAACACTGGCCACAAAATTTTGCTTATTCTCTTGATAATATAGATGATAATAATAGCAAAATTGTAAAATTGACATGCGTATCACCGCCGGAAACAATCAACAAATCTCATTGCAATTGATGGGCCATCAAAATTACCATTGAAACTGATATACAGTTAACATTTAACTCATCATTCAAAATCAAATATCCCGTAGAACACGGCTTATAATAATCTACACATAGAGTATTTTAGTAAATCCTTCGGTAGAAACAAAATAGATGCAATAAATAATAGGATAAAATTCATCCATATATCTAAAAAATTCCCAGCAGAATGAAATCTTTACTCGGTTGCACTTTTGTACATGTTTGTCTCGACAAATAATATATAGAACCGCAAAATTATTTTATGATTGATTGTGTTTTTTATATCCTTTGATACTTGGATTGAATTTTTATGAATTTTTTATGCCGTATCAATCGTTCTGGCAGTTAGTCGAGTCGCGAGTTATCCGCGATATTCCAGTTAATGTATTCAAATATGCGTCGCAAACGTGTCAGCCATAGCTGCCAGTTTTGTGATATATCTCGGTACAATTTACCCCGAAATATATATATACATACTATACATGTCGAGTGTACATATGAAGCCAATATTGACTAGTAGACAATATATCTATAGACATAACCTTATCCTACACCAGTATATTTTGATATTTCTATTGCGCGACATTACGAGCGCTCTCTAGCGAACGCGTCTGTGAAACTCATGTACTCTCAGTTACGCTATAGTAGATTTCCACCGACATTGTGATAATATAACGTAAACACATGAAATATTGTACGGTTTCAATGCAGGGCTATACTATGTGAGTATTCAGTTGTGGAAATAGTTGATGTTAATGTACGCTTACATGTGTGTGCGCGTGTGTTTAAAGCAAACGGCAGATACGACCTCCAGGATATTCGCGAACTAGTTCTGCGTATTAACGTAATTCAAAAGCGAATGCTGGTGTCCCACACCGATTATACCCGTGTGAATCAGTGTATTTACCATTCGCTTCACTTAATTTCTTTGTTATCACTCAAAACTTTAGTGGAAGCTATTTTGTTTCGACGAGATTGCACTCGTTTACTTTTTAACGTTTTATTTTTCGTTTCTCCTCTATTCTATTTTTTTTATACGGCTTGTTTGTACAAGCACATTTCAATGGGATTTTAAGTGCTATATTTTTCAAGTACGTAATACTTGGGAACTTAAATTCTGTTAATAGTTATATTTATCTTTTTTATTTATTTGCCCTCGAGGACTTTTCGTTTACTAGTTAAATATTTTTTCATTTTTCAGCTTTTCACAAGTTTCTCAATTGGTGAATTTTTTAATGTCTGCTTATGTTTAATTATAAGTTGTAAACAGTTAGTTATAATGGGGAATTAAAAAAAATTATTTTAAAATATTATCTTTGAAGTTTTAATTTCAAAGCTGTAAGATTGTCGTCTTTAATTACTTCAGCGTGTACTCATTTAATTTTTAATGAACTTGTTATTATTTTTTTTTTTCATTTTTTTCAAGAGCTTGAATTTATTATTAAAATTATAATTTTTATTTTTAATATTGCTATTATCATCACACTGTTAAGAATGATTTTGGAGTAAATATGGATTTTTATCTGAAAAATATCCGATGTTTGCAAAAAAAACTCACTAATCAAACAATAATTGTTTGATCAATTATTGATTTTTCGACGTAATGTTTTTTCACTAAAACCGCATAAATTTACTAACTTGTAAAATAAGATATCTAAATATATATATATAAATAAAGTTAAAAATCGATGAAGCTCACCGTACCAATAAAACATTTACTTCCTCTCTAAAATATTTTATCGTTACGTATCGGCGGTTAAATTTTCGAGGACGAAATTTCGTATGCAAACACAAACACATTACAATGGAGCAATTTAATCTAATTTAACGTATAGAGAAAACGCGAAATCGTAGCTCAGCGCAAGCACTATATATTCGTGACCTCCTTTAGCTAAACTTACGAACTTACAGACATTATGTACTATCTTCTTACACCCACACATAAACTGGGATATATACATTGTGTGGACATTACGTATAAATGTTTCTTACTCGGTGTACTTTGACCACTATAATGTCTCGTCTGTGACACTGTAAACTTTTCAAATTTACTCCAAATACTTTTTTAAACTTGATATTTTTCTTTTCCCATCAATTACAACTGTTACTTGTAGATAAAAATTTTAAATTTATAGACTTCACATAACTCTGCTCTGAACTCGACAGTGTCTGGCGTGGCGTTTACTTTTGCTACTGCGTTTTTGTCAGTTAAACTTAATTGCAAACAGTCTGAAGAAAGGTTGAATTTAAATGAAAGTTATCATTAACAGGTAAATTCAAATTTTAGTGGATAGAAAGCAAATTATGTTACAGTACAATTTGATTTTAGAGCGGAGGCAATATTGAGATAATCACTTTTAGTGAGGCATCTGAAGATTTCCGTAAGCTGCTGTAACTGTTAGCAAGTTGGGATTGTCTTTGTTTATAAACGTCGACTGAATGCTTGTAAGTTACTGTTACCACTACATGCTTTCACAGTAACGATAAGTAAAGGTACTAAGGTATTCGCCCTGATACTAATACTAGTACAAGTAACAATGTACGAGTAACTAGTGTACAACTAAATGATTTAACTAGACTAGACGTGTCTTAGCATGAGCGTATAACCTGCTGAAGCAGCTTCCAAGACTATGCTGTGGATGATGCTGAGGGTGTTAGTTTACGTCAGACAACTTGACACGCTTGCTATCCTACCGCAGACATACATGATAAGACCATCGGAAGATTCATGAAATCTAATAAGTTTTTGATGAGTTTGATTTTAGAGTAAAATATTTAAATTTTTTATTAATAATAATAATAATAATATTTTTATAATTTCAAACAGTAAAGCATGATTAAAATCACCATTTTACCGTTTGAAATGGTAATTTTTAGCAGTTGATCATTGCTTATTATAAATCAACTATTATTTATTACAGTTTACTTTTTTCCGTGTATTTTTCATTTCATCGCAAATTTTCTTTAGCTAGGCCGTGTTCTTAGAAGTATTTTTTTTTCTGAATAAATCATAATAATAATAAAAAAATTTACAAAGCAATAATTTTCGGTAGAATATCATATCATAAGAGGTAAACTAATCAGTCAATCAATTTCAATTCTCCTATAGAAATATAAAACCGTAGAATCACTCGGGTATTTTTATTACCTTTCCTTCATTGTAACACTAAATTTATCCATTTATTGGCTCTTTCTTTCGCTCATCTTCACAGTCTAGTTTAGTCTAGCCTGAAATTCTCTAGCCCGTACAAACTCTGAAGGGAATAAATTAGCGCAAGAATAAAAAAAAGTATAAAAAGTATCAGCCAAATTGAACAAAGAGATCCGCGTAGTGACTAAGACACAAGTGACACTGCTCTCGAGACATGGCTGGATAATCTGAATATGATGGATGGGACCCTAAGGACTCACCAGGATTATTATTCAAGTCGGAAAAAAATGAAAATGGAGATGGAAATGGAAATGAACAATGAACAATGCGCCCTGATTTTTCTACAGCTATTTTAAACTCTTTTACATTCTTCTTGTGCAGCTAAGTCCACATATTCCTCTTTATCATACCACACGTCTACGCATTTCAATTGGTAGCAACTCTCGGGCTAATTTTACAACATTCATGCCTTCATATTCCCACTATTCATCTTAATATTTAATTCCACTGGCTCTGAGTTATTATTCAAATGTTCACCCACTGTAGGTGAAAGACCTACAAATTACGGCATTCTCATTTCATATTCACTTTTCCGATTTTATGCTGTTACTTTTTTTATTTTTATTCATCAAGAAAATTAAATGGGCATTGATCTATAAAAATTTTGTCTGAATTTATTGCAAAATTTTTGACCATTTTTTCCAAATTTTAAAATTCGTATTTCAAATCATTAAAATGAAATTTATAAAATAACTAGTGACCTAAAATGTCTTGTAACAGTTAAAAATTAAAATTCTAAATAAAATGTTTAAATACAGAGTTAAATAAGCCCCTAATTTTTCAGTGGTTACTTTTTATTTTTTGCTAAACAGCAAATACTCCACAAAAACATTCCACGTACAAACCGCAGCGATTTATCTTGAAAAAAAAAAAAAAAAAAGAAAAAAGACATTTACGACGGCTACTATTTCAACAAAGAATTTATAAAAATAAGTAAATAAATATAAATAAATAAATAAATTATTTGAACTCGTAACAGTTTTAAAAGAGATAAAAGAAGCAGTAGATTTATAAAATCCCATTTATAGAGAAGTGTCTAATTCAAAAAATTTTGTTTCATACGTTATTGCATTTATCACGGAAACGTGTTTCGAGTTCGAGAGTTTTCCTTTACTGTACTTTGCTTTCCCGACGATGTTTCGCGTCGTGCCACTGCTTTTATTTCGCGGCTGTGGACACAGTTGGCGAGAGTCTGCGAAAAAATGACTCTACGTGGTAAAATATATCATAACTTTAGATGTTGTAAGTTTTAAAAAAATATATCTACGATTTTTTATTCAATTTCTTGTGGTTTATTTGACTGCTCTTATTTATTGTCGCCATTTTTTTTGGCGACCTTTGAATTTATGAAACCTTTTATTTTTTAATGAAACAATAATAGTAATAATAACAACAATAATAATTATTATTATTTTCTAAAATGCTCTATATTTTATCAACGATACTGTTGAGCGCCTAAATAAATCCTGCTAAATTGCAGGAAATTAAAAAAAAAATCTAAATTTTCGATGTATTTTAAATAAAAAAAAAAAAGTAATTAAAATTAAAAATATCTTCAGCCTCAAAATTAAAAGTTCATACATGGCTATATTGAAAAATTTAATTTCTATATAAATAAAATTTCAAGTGTTGATATAAAAATTGGCTATACCAGACCTGATATAGTCATATATAATTTTTTTGTGAAAATTAGTGTTAAAAATTTCCGATAGGTGGCGCATGGTCGCTAAATTGTCTCCTTAGAAGAGATTTAAGTTTGAGATATTAAGTTTTAAATTAAAAATTATATTTTTGACACTTCTAAGGAGCTAATCTATGTTTGTTTTTAGTTTAATAAGTTACTAAACTAATTTTAGTAAATAAAATATATATTATTTTTTTAAAAACAATTATTATTTTACTCTTATGCACAGCCCAATATTGCCATACATGACTAGGTCATACATGAACGTATTTTAAAATTTTATCAAGGTTTTAATGTTACAATAATAATAACAACCATAAAGTAATACTATTTATTATTATTTTTATTGGCGTGTAATAATACCTAGCATATAAAATGGGAATAAAGGGATTGGATGCGGAGTAATGTTAAATTTTCCAATAGCTTGTGAGTTATCGGAAATTAAATTCGAATACGGATAAACCAATTTAATACGATAATCTACAGCGTTCGCGAATTACGTAAATTATATTAGTATACAAATCTAATAATAAATAATGTAACAATGAATTTTCTCTTTTTATTGTTAATTCTCTCAAAAAGTCAAATTTTAAGTAAAATTATTAGATTAATTTTTCAAATAAAAATTTTATACACGACAAAATAATTTGTAGAAATAGTGAATCCTCCTTGAGGTTATTTTATCATTTCATCAGCTCTTCAATGCAATTTTCCTACTTGAAAAATATCTGTATGTATGTAATTTTATTTTTTTTTAATCATTACCCGCAGCGTACTCTAATCTCAAGCTGTCTGGCATAGTCGCAGATTACTGAATAGCGTAGACGTGTAATTTGCAAGTGCGGAACACACACCTGCCTATCGTAGCCTTGCGTTAAATCAATGCCAAGTCAGCCGCTACTAGAGCCACTGAATGGAAATGGCTTGCTGGGGTGGATTTACTCGTTTCTAACACCCTCACTACTGCCACTACTTTCAGCTACTACTTTGCTTCGAGTGTCAGCCCGACGTAGAATATCTGGAACCTCATCAGACATATATATCCACTACATTATATATTATATATTCCATATTATATATGTATGTATGTGTATGATGCAAAAGCCGGAATAAGCAGATATCGAGAGATTTATAGAGTGACTAAAAATTATAATATAAATATTATATATTACGGTTGAGTAGAAACACCACTTTATAGTCAGACATAAGTTTCTTTATTCCTGTGTCTATTTTATTACGCATTTTTTATTACAAGGTTGATAATGTGTCGTAAAGATTTTTTATAATATAGCGTAATTTTGACGTGATATCGTCTGATAAATTGATTAAATCTAATTGTTCGTGATTATATTTAAACAAATTATTTAAATTAAATTTTCAAAAACTGTAAATAATATTTGAAAATTAATAATTAATTTTTTTAACTAGTTTTAAAAATATTTATGTCAAATTATATCAATTATATTAGATTATTATTGTTGATAATATTAATAATATTAATTATTAATAAATAAATTCATAATAATTATAAACGATAAATTAATAATAAATTAATATTAACTATAAATAATAATAATTACATCAATTATTAAATTATTGTATCAATTTTTGATTAATGTTTCTTTATGACGTTATCACGTAAAACTATCGTCCGTAAACCGACTTTACAGACAACCAATTTTTTTTTTACTTGACAATTGTTACAAAAAAAATTACATTAATTTTTAGATTTCTTTTTTAGTTATATTGACTGTTAATAGAATTTTCAAATATTCACTATTTATTTTTATTCAATAAAAAAAAGGAATTTTTTTTTTATTAATAATATACGAAAATAAATTCTCGGAGTAAATTTCATTCTGAAAGAATTCATTAAAAATCATCTACTATTCATTAGAACTTTGTACAGTGTACTAGAAAAAAAAATCGATAATTATCGCCAGAGTCCTAATTATTTATAGTACTGAAACTTTAAACGCGATATTATCAAAAGTGTAATATCAAAAACTACTCATGCTGTAACTCTAAAAGTTATTGATCAATTTGGCTGGAATTTTGTTCTGCTTTGCTATATATCATGATCGGAAGGATGCACCAAAAGTTTTAAAGATTCCGTGTAAATAAACTACTTTATAGAATGAAAAAATGTCAAAGAAAATAGTACTAAATTTAAACTTTATTTTTAATAAGCTTACTTTATTTTAAATTTTTTTATTATCTTAAATATTCATCCTTGCCATACATGTCAAAAATTGAAAACAATTTATTTTTGTATAAAAAAATTTTTTTTTTCTTTTGAAAATTTAAATCAAATTATATTAAAATTTAAAAACAAAAAACACTTATAAAAAATAATTTCTTCTTTATTAATTTTGAAGAATAGAAAGTTATTTTAGCATAAATTACTTGAGATTATAATGTAAATAAATTAACAATGAGGTAAAAAATAGATCCCTAATTAGAGCCGCGTTATTCAATTACGAAAAATTTTTAATTTAGTGAAATAAAATTAAGCTGTTGTAATTCAAATGAGTATCTATCATTATAATCAAGTTAATTGGGTACTATTTCAAGTTGAATTTATTTTAATTCATGACGGACGATAGTGGTAATGAGAAAACCAAGATTAAACCTCAATACAACCCGACTGAAACTATTGTATTTATTAAACGTTGGTACATAGTTCTAAGGTCACTTTAAAACTTTGAAATATCATTAATATTTAATTGCTGTTGAAATATTCAGCGATAGAAAAATGACAAGCATAATAATTTATTGAAATATGCTATGAAATATGTAATAAAATAAAAAATATTCCATGGTATGAAACAGATGTAGAATAGAGAGGAAACCAGAAGACTGGTTAATATAAAATATGTATAAGGAGACAAGTGAGGTCATAAAGGTCTCAGTATTCTTGCAATAATAAAGCCAGACATGAGAGGAAACTTCAAACCAAACAACAATTCTAAATATGTTATGAGAAAAACTAGTCACAATATAAGTTGTCACAGTATTGTGAACCACTCAAGTTTACTGGACTGTATAAATTTTTCACGTTGATGCTGAGTATTATTTATTGGCTGCTTTCAGAATAGAAGAAGGAGGCAGGTCAATTTATTTGGGATTGAACGTGCGAGATAACAATGTTCTTATCAACTATAATTTTATAATTAGAGGTTGTTTATGTTGAGAGTTTATCAAAGCAACTGAGACATAATAATGTTTTGTACCATGAATGTTTCAATTTTGGATTCGCACAATAGGCATGGTAATTTCTTAGCTTAAGTCTCAGTACGTGGGTTAACTAATTAATAACTTTTGTAAAACGTTTATTTATGAATAAATTGGGGTTAGAGGTATATTTTAATTATAACGACGTACTGACAATAAGTCTAATCTATTGTTTATTAACGGGCATAATTAATTTGAAATTACAAAGGATTGTTTATAATTGTTAAATTGTTTTTATCTTATGGTACATGGACTCGTTCGGGAAAAAAAAAAAAAAATTATTTATTACATTTAAAAATTAATTTGAAAAATTAATAATTGCACAGTGCTTTTTTAACTATTGACGTTTTTAAAGAAATAAGCTCATCCCGATGTTACACTCATCAATACCTTTCATTTGAGTACCTACATGCATTTTTAATATATTTTTCATATATACATATATATAATATATATATAAATATATGAAAAATTGATGTGAGTACTCAAATGAAAGGTCTTGATGAGTGTAACATCAGAATGAGCTTATATCTTTAAAAATGTCAATAATTAAGAACTAACATTGCTATCTTGTCAAATAATGATGTTTTTAAAGATATAAGCTCACTCTGACATTAAACTCATCGAGACCTTTCATTTAAGTACCCACATCAATTTTTCATATATTTATATTTATTAATTTATTATATATATGTATATATGAAAAATATATAAAAAATGCATGTGGGTACTCAAATGAAAGCTCTTGATGAGTGTAACATCGGGATGAGCTTATATCTTTAAAAATATCAATAGTTCACAAGATACAGGGTCATTTCTTAACTATGAATCTAGAAATAGCGCATTTTAGAATGAACGCAAAATTTCGTTTATTCTCTTAATAATATAAATCATTATTTTGAAAAATGCTCTATATCTTTCAAACGATACTTTTTAATGTTTTAAGATAACGGACATTTTTTGTAGGGAATTAAATTTTTTACAAAAAACTTAACTTCAGTTTTCCTGCCACTTGACCGTTCCACAGAAAAATGCAAAAAATAAAATTATTTCGTAAAAAAAAAAATTGAAAAATAATCTTAAATGGAAAAATTTTAAGTTAAAAAAAAAAATCAAAATTAAAGGCGTAAATTTTTGGAAAATTTTTAGTTTCCAGTGTTTAGAAAAATAATTTTCTAAAGAAGCGAAGAAAAAAAAATTTTTTCATGGAAATTTTCACGGGAAGTACAAAAGAGTGCGCTTGGTGACGATTTAGAGATTCTTCGATAATTCTTTTTCTTAAGAACCATTAAGTATAAAAGTTATACCATTATCGTGTTGTTAAGTTCCATTACATGACAATTACAAGAAGCGCTATTCAAATTCCATTCACCTTAATTTAAACTTTGTACTCTATAGTCACTATTATGATTATGAAGTGAAGCAACATTAAATATAATAATATCCTGACAGTCACCGTGGGGTAAAAATGAAGAGGATGAATTGTTTTTCTGATGATGAACTGATGATGATGGAGCGTGAATTTTTAAAGCTTAAATTACATCTGAAGTCAAGAATTTCCGCGGCAATGCTTTTAAACTAAAACTAAAAAATTTAATCTGATGTATAAGATGACATCTTACAACAAAAAAAACTTTTAAGCGTATAAAACACTTTTTTTCATTCGTTTCTGCTGTTTGTTACTTTAAAACTTTTCCAATTTTTTATTCAAAGTGAAAAACTAATTTATTAAATAATAATAATAATAATCGTCCTGAAAAAAGTTTAAATTTAACACTTTAACGATAAAGATCTAATATTATTTCCAAACGTACGATGAAATCATTTTTCTTTTCGATAAATTTGAGTGCATCGAAAGCTTCTAAGAATAAAATAAATTTTTCTTTTCTCGTAAATAAAAAATCTAACTCCAGTTTCATAAATTTTAAGGTTCTCCGCCGTTACTACAATTGTACTATAACTTTAACAGAAATTATTTCCGCTTACGATCCATGGTTTTATATATAAAACACGTATAAGATAAAAAGATAGTGAAATATTACGAAATAGCCTCGAATAGTTTTATCACAAATTTTCTATTACGCTTCTTTATCGCTTCAGTATTTTTTCATAATTCTGGTTTTACTGTCCGGTCATGGCAAATTTTTACAAAAAAGTATGATAAATCTAAATGGGCATGCCTCAATCGTTTACGTTTTACGTATAAATTGATCAAAGTAAAGTTTAAATATATACAAAAAGTTTTCACTGACAACTTTTTTTAATGATAAAATGAATCACTCATATTATTTGTATACATGGCTATAATTCTAAAATAGCCTTAATTTAATACGGAAAAAATTTTTCTTCTTAAGCCTTATCTACCCGATTTCTTTGAAGTTGTTAATAGTAGAAAAATGATATGTCATAAAGAAGTTTCACTTCTTACCTATGTGCTCTGATACATACTCATATTTTTTTTCTTTTATAAAAATCTCAAGCTTAATTAAAACCTAAAATTGAGTTGCTAAACGATCTTTCGATTTAGAATCGACGAAAAATTCACCTACACACTTCGGCTGCCCAATTTTAAAAAACAGTAACTGCAAAATTTTTATACCTAATTTTTTCTAGTATTGCTGTATTTTTTATAATTTTTAGACCTTAATTTTAAGTATTTTTTCTTAAAAATATTTATATTCAAGTATTTTCTATTCACAAATCAAATTTTTCATCAATTTGGCGGGCAAACTTTTTTTTAATAAGAAAAATTGAAAATAATTTTTAAATGTTAGTTACTGCGTTTTGAAATTGGGCAGCCGACTTAACTTCAAGACAAAAAAAAGTAACCTCGGCATTTGAATTAAAATAAAAGGATATCGCAAGACCTCAATCTTTGACTAAAGTAATTTATGCTAAAATTTACAAAAGTAATTGTTCTTTCTTTGAAGAATTAATTTGGATGCATCCTTCCATCAGAGACAACTCGTGTCTTTAATTTTCCGTCTTTATTTTCCGTTTGTTCCTTTTCAGCGAGTTACTTTGAACATCAAAATGAATACACTTAGAATTTTAACGTAGCTTCCTCTCGTCCTCTTCTTCTTCTGAGGTAACTTTAACATCCTTGTGCCCTCCCTCTGCTTCCTTTCAATTACTCAGTCGAGTGCCACTACCGTCAATTGATTTAAGAGCTGACGCTCCGCCGTGAGCAGATCTGGAGGGAAAGTGTCAAAGGAGGAACAGACACAGTCATGAGGATTAAAGCTTGACAGTTTTGCTATAAAAATACTCCTGGGGTTTGACATAACAATGAATGTTGCTGGAGATAAAAAACCGCATAAGAAAAAAAATCTAAAAAAACAAACAGAATGAAATAAGAGATAAGAAATACGAGTCTTGTATAGATATAGACGCAGACGCAGATCGAGATGGAGATGGAAAACTAGTTGGGGCTGAGACTGTAGTCTTTTACTCGGTTTTCGAGGATTAAAATAAATCCTAATCTACGGAAGATCGTAAAGTCAGGAACTGTTGAAAAAGCTTCGTTTCAACACACTTGTGAAGAAATTTCTTACTCTGCTCACACTTGCATCACTATAGTATACTATTGCTGTTACTACCATTACTATCACTATTACTGTTACTGTTACTGTTACTGTTACTTGTGCTTATTTTACTACTATTACGCTACTATCTTATTTTCCTTCAGATCTTCTGATAGTAAAAAGGGACGAGAGAAAATAGTTGGATTTAAACTTTCAAAGACTGAATATTATCTTTATGTAGACTTTAGATCGTCGTTACTTTTTTGTACTTACAAATGATAAATGTAAACAAAAATTTTAAAAGGAAAATAATACTTTTGAAGAATATATTTTTTACAAAAAAAATTCTTTTTTTTTGTAATGTTTTTTTCTTAAAGAATAAAAATTTAGATAATTTTTTTCGTTTGAGAATAATTTTGTTTTTCATTAAAAATTTTATAAAACAACTTTCTTAATTTAAAATACAAATCGAGAAGAAAATTATTTATATTATTAGTCAAAAAAAATCTTATATTTTTTTTATAATTAGAAAAAACATAATATATTTCAGATATAGAATTATAATTCTAATACGCTAAAATATATGTCATTTATTGCACGCCTCATAAGCGAAGCGTTTTTTTTTTTTTTTTTTTTTCAAAACTGAATTTTATTTCAAAGCTCCTTTACCGGTATTTATTCAATAATAATTATGTACCCAGTATCAATCGGTCAATATTCAGGGTCATGTTCGGTAAACATCAGGGTCAAAATGAAAGTTGTCTGTGTATTGTAGCCGGTAAGTTGCGGTTAAGTACTAAATAAACAACTTCCTTCTCTATAAGTAACTGTAGCGCAAACTTACCTTGTATATCTTTAGTTCAAAGCACATACATTATATGTTTGCTTATAAAATTTAAACTTCAAGTGCGAGCCTCTAGATGCTTGGCATGCAAACAACCAATTTCGTCGCACATTAATATTGATATTAACACAAATTTGCTTCTGAAGATGTTTAAGTATACATTTGAGTTCATACATGAAGGATGAATTAATAATTTATTCTTTTGAGTTTTAATGAATCAATGGTCTTTATATTTGCTGCTCACATTATTATACTTTATAACATAGTCGATATATTTGATGTAGCTAAATACATGTATTCAGTACTAATCCAATTTAATAGCTGTAATCCTTTCGCGTAGACTTTGAGCAATGGTATGTCGATAATTATGATTATTATTAATCATAAGAGTAACGTATGTAAATTGAGTAAAATAATGTTGGGAGTAAATAGAGGTCCCGAGTTAGCGAATATATTAATGCTCTATAATGTACTCTATAATATGGAAAAAGAATATATATAAATTCATTTATACTGAGATAAATGTATGACTATACAGCTAATATTATGCTACATTAACTTTCCACGGATCGTTTCATTCGACCTTTAATTTATCCAATCGTTCGTTTCATCTTTTCACTTGTGTGAACAGTGATTAACCAGCAAAATTCTCTGCTTCAGTACGTGATACTTTATATTATGATAATTATATATTATAACTATAAATGATAATAATAATAATAATAATAATTTGTTATTATAATTATTGAAGTGAAATTTCTTTATCGACGTATAAGAGAAATTTTATAGCAATGTAAAAAAAAATCGTCACGATTTTCGGTTACGCGCCATGTTGTTTTTTATCAAAGTTTAGTATAGCGACGTAAAGAATAAATCTAGTAAACATTATTAATTCGAAAAACAATTAAAAAAAAAAATTAAATAATAATTTAAAAATAAAACAAAACACAATTTGAAAATAAAAATATGTACACGTACATCTTTTTTAATTAGTCGTTTCTAATGATTTATTTATTCATTTTGAATTCTATAAAATCATTGCATGTCTACAATACAAGATTCACTGCCACCATATAATTGTATTACTTTAAATAGATAATTCCAATTATTTACTTATAACTTGTGTAATTGAGTAAGTTATTAAATATCTGCTTTGAATTATTTTTACTAGGTTATCGCATGAAATATCAATATCAAAGTTCGTTATATAATTTTTGTAAACTGATTAACTAATTTTTAGATTAAATAATGGCATAGTCTAAATAATAACAACAATGGTAATTACGATGCGATCATAAATTGATGAAATACAATAATTATAATAAGAACAATGATAAAATGAATTACTCATAATATTTTTATGCATGGCTATAATACTAAAATAGCTTTAATTTAATACGGAAAAAATTTTTTTTCTTAAGCCTTATCTACCTAATTTTTGTGAAGTTGTAAGTAGTAGAAAAATATTATGTCATAAAGAAGTTTCACTTCTTACCTGTGTACTCTGATATACACACATATTATTATTATTATTTGTTTTCATAAAACATGCTAAAAAATGAATAAAGAGAAAGTAATGTTTTTTTTTTTTTTTACTTACATTGTACAAATGAAATACGAGAATAATTTATTGCACGTTCGCAAAACACTCCTCAACCGTAAAAAATATTTTACCATACAAGAGACAAGGGAGCATAGAAACACGCAAGTAAAAAAAAAAAAAGAAAAATCAGAAACATATAAACATGACGCGAGATAAAGTACAAACAACAAATAAATGACAAAAATTCTGCATATGTAAATACGTATAAACAGAAATCGAAAAAAGTTTTAATTATTTTTCAATAGATAAATAATTTATTTATTTTAGTTCATAATTTTGTCCGTAATTTTCCGACTAAAAAACAATTCAGAACTTTTTTGGTGCATTTATTAAACATTAAAACATTTATCATACATACAAATTAAAACCTATCCTTATCCTCAGAAATATTTGTAATAAAACAGAGATGAAATAACGACCATTAATTAAATCAACAAAAGCAAGTGTGAAATGATAACTTGAAAAGCATTCGGTTATGGTTATGCTGGAAAATGTGAACGGAATCATTACCAGGCGCATAAAAAAGAAAATGACTTTCAAGCACAGTCATCATCATTAATGATTCCAAGCTCTTGTGGTACGTTTTACATCTATCGTATACGTCAAGAGTTCTAGATCGAGAATTCGTCTCGACAAAACCGTCATAAACACTGCGAGTAAAGACTGCACTACTAGTGACTGGTGTGAGTTTATTGTTATACATACATACTCTTATCGTCTATATCTGCGGATCGTAGAAGTGACAACGATTCCTCATCATCGTAAAATGTATTTGGTGTACCACTGAATATCGTCTATGTACTTTGTCCCTACATACATGTACTATACTATGTACGACATATTTAGGCGCTTATAAAGCAGGCTTCAAACGCATAAAAAGAGAATGAGGAGGAATACAGAAAAAGTTTGTTCAAATGCGCAAGTGAAGGGATGGATATCTACTGTCTAGTGTTGTGATAGAGAGTTGGAGGAAATAGGGGCCTCCCCCTATAAATAGTGACATATAGGAGTAAAAGAGATGTTATGGGTATAGATACATGACATATGCGACGCAGTTTTATCTTCAGGTTGGAAATATTCCGGTTATTCATCCATTGTCTGTCTAGAATGTAACGCATGTAGAAGAAGACGGAACTGATTCAACTCCCAACGATTGTTCGTCCAACCCTTAGACAACCTTTTTTTCTTTTAACACTTTTATTATTTTCTGTTTTACCTTTTTATCATTTTCTATGCCTGCTTTCAATCATCGCACGATTCTGTTATACGAGAATAATAAAACGGTGATTTCGAGTTCAACATACTGTTCCATTTTATAGCAGATTGAGATGAAGGTATAATACAAGTATCTAGAGCTCCGTGCAAGAGAGAGATAGATCATTGTATACTTGATCGGTGATTTTTCAACCGGAAGGGCAGATTTTTCGAGTACCGGGCTAATTGGATTTATTCGACGGCGCTTAATTGATCAATTCCGCGTTTTATTAATCCGGTGAACGGGATAATTATTGCCGGGCAAAAAAAATTAAGAGGATTCGAGAGCTGGAGATTTTTTTTTTTTTTTTTTTTTTCAATTGTTCACTTAATGAGCTTATTGAGGTCTTGCTTTGGAAATTTTTATTTTTACTTGTGATAATTGTCATTGTTAATGTGGTGAATGGGATCAGATTTTTATGTCAGGTTTTTCGATGAATTATTTAGTTGGGGAAAGGTAATAAGAGAAAAAATTGATAGATAATACTATTTTTAAAAAACTTTTTATTGACGTTTTAATAAAATTGAGGTAAGTGATTTTGACATTTAAAAAAAAATATTTAATGTCAGTAAATTAATGGGATATTCTTTATTATTACAATGAAATATTATAATAAATTTGAGAGTATAAAATTTTTTTTAAAATTTCTGAGAAAATGATTTAAAATGTAAAACTTTTTTTACATATTTTTTTTAAAGTATATTATTAATTACTCATTGACTATATTAACATTTTTAAAGATATAAGCTCATCCCGATGTTACACTCATCAAGACCTTTCATTTGAGTACCAACATCAATTTTTCATATATTTTATATATATATGGTATTTGTGAAATATATAAATATATAAAATATATGAAAAATTGATGTGAGTACTCAAATGAAAGGTCTCGATGAGTGTAACATCGAAATGAGCTTATATCTTAAAAAATGTCAATATATAAGAAATGACATTGTATCTTGTCAACTAATGATATTTTTAAAAATATAAGCTCATTCCGATGTTACTCTCATCAAGACCTTTCATTTGAGTACCCTTATCAATTTTTCATATATTTATATATATTATATATATGTATACATGAAAAATATATCAAAATGCATGTGGGTACTCAAATGAAAGCTTTTGATGAGTGTACTATCGGAATGAGCTTATATCTTTAAAAACGTCAATAGTTACGAAAGTACAGTGCAATTTACCAAAAGTCATTATTTAATAAAGCAAAATTTTATTTATTTATATTTCACAAGCCACGGCAGTCACATAGTGACTGCAAAGTTGCTATTAATAATAATAAAATATTGAAAAAATAATTCATCTCAAGTATTAATGAAACATTAAATTGTCCAGCTGATGGAGAATTAAATAGCGATAATAAGAACGGGATAATTCACAAGCTCCGAGAGTCTAACAATGAAACTTACTGAGGGATTTGACGCTTGAGAGCCAGCACAAGAGAATATTCAACGTATATAGGTATAGATATATAGCAACATAAATAGGCTAAGAATCTATGTAAGACGGGTATGATTGTACGTAATTGAAACTACTGGTAAAACGATTTTACCCTCGGTGATCCTCTGTAAGCCTCGGCGTATCGGAGAAATTATTGAATGAATACGGTGACATCGTTCAGTAATAATACCCTCAAGTAGTTATGTGTCTTAGTTAGATCCTAAGAACGTAAAGGGCGACGCTGAGATATGTCCCATAGAATGTGGTAATTGCCACGACCTGGGTTCCCTTTATTACGTCGTAAACTATTCTGTAAATCGATTTATTCTCACTATTACGTTTTCTCTTTAATATATATTTATATTTAAACATATAAATTCGAAATATTTAATTAAATCATTTTTTTAGTATTAATAAAAATACTAAATAATAATATTTATAACAATAATGTCCAAGACTAAATCTTAGATAAATTTTTTAGGGAGCTCATTTTAATCTTTGCTTCTTTCTCTTTTCCGCAGTTTAACAATATATATATATATATATATCTATATATTCGTACACTTAGTGAAATATAGGTGACTTTTTGTACGACAATGATGTAAAAGGTAATTTATCATTCGCATGAACGGTCTGACAGTTCCATCTGTTAATTTTTTTCCGTCTTATTTTCTTTTATTAAAATATGAAAGAGGCTTTTGATTAGTTGGAATAAAATATTCATTTCAAATCCTCCTATTTGTGTAATGCTCTGTATTTTACTTTCATAAAATAAATTAGATTTGTGTAAATTCTATTGATTAATGCAATCAAAGTGCAGTGTAAATTTAGTTGTTAATAACGTTAATGGAAAGAGAGAGATAAAGTGTATAGAATAAACTAATTCGAGAGAATTTGAATAAAAGTATAACTAAAAATATTGAGTTTTTTATTTCATGCTAAAAAATAATTTGTCATTTACTATAGAGCTTTTTGCGTTTTAATGATTTATAAAAAAAAATTTATTTAATCTCGGTATTTGGCAACGCATAAATATTTAAAAACTAAATGGCTTTGCAAAAAAATTTTAATAAAATATTTGAGCGTATTTGTATATTGAAATATTTTATACTTTATACATGTTTAATAACACTCACACAATAAAAAATTTTACGTCATTGCGTCAAAAAATTTTGTGTTAAAAATTTTTATGTTAAATATTTAACACTTTTGTGTGTTGATTTAACACAATAAATGTTAAACCAACACAAAAAAGTGTTAAATATAACATCAAAAAATTGATGTTTAAATATTTAACAACAATAAATTTTTAACACTAAGTTTTTTTGACGCAATGACGCAAAATTTTTTACTGTGCATCATTCACTCAATGAAGCGAAAAATGTTCAATAATAAAATATTCAAAAGGTTGTACAATTTTTAAAATTTCTCAATTAGTGTTTTAAATGTCAAAATAAATATAACTGATTGCTATCGTAAATTTTATTATAAAAAAAAAATAAAATTGCCGAGTACAGTAATATCCTCGTAAATAACTAAAAAACATTTGCCCTATAATTAAAGGTCACTGCCCCAGTATTTTATCAGCCGATATTTCTGCGCTAGGCAGTAAAATTTGATAATTTATAAAATATTTCAGTATAAATACCAGTTGGAAGTTCGATATGATTCATTTACCGTACAAAACTAAATAAATTAATACATTTTATAATTAACAATTATTTAGCTCCAGAGGTTAAGAAATTGCAGAACACTCCAGTGCAATCATTTGAACCAATTAGCGTTAGTTTTGGGTAAATGAACGTTTAAAAACTGACCCTGGCTATAAAATTACCGGTACCAGTGAACAAACACTTTATTTGTCATTTTAAAATATACACCCCAATAAAATAAATTGCTCAATTAGCTGGATATTTTATAAATAATAAAAAAGGCGCTTTCATTCCGCTGCAACGGCTTGATTAGCCTTATAAATTCACGCTAAGAACCGACCGGCTGATAAAGTTAATCATCACGAGATACGGCCTCGGCTATAAGACTTCACCCAATTGGATACTTAAGTATCCATTAATCTTTTAATTTTTAAAAAATTCATCCCTCTGCATTCTCGTCCAACAAGATCTTTTAGCCGACAAAATTAAAAGTGCCTCTTTTTTTAAAAAAAAAAATTACCTTCAATAACTAAATGAGTAGTCATTAATAGTTTTAATAAATAACGAGTGGTAAAAGTTTACAAAATGAAGATTCTTTGTGGATTTTTAATGAAAATGACTGTACAGATGTTTGGATATTAATAGCGGGCTTAATATGAGACAGTAGTTAAGAAAAAAAAATAATAATAAAGCACGGTCTGGCGCTTTGCGAGACAAGACGAGGGAGAAGCAAAGACAGTCGAGAGTGGAGTTAGAGAGCGCAATACAAGGGTGGTCTAAAGAGGCGTTCGTCGGTTTAAATTAAGGGGGGCTTCTGCAGAAAGAAAATAGATAAGAGAAATAGTAAGAGTTGGAGGAGACAAGAAAGGAGCAGAGAGGAAGATGAAAAGACGAGGAAGAGGGAGTGAGACTGGCGAGCTGCCAAACGTCCTGCCCTACGAAAATCCCGACAACTAATAATAAAACGAGTCTCCTGCTCCCACTCTGGTACTCTATTGTAAATTCACAACGATTTAGTTTAACGACCTGGCCAACGGTGTGAAGAGAATTAAAAATATCTAAAGTACCCCCTGGTGGATTGTTTAGTGCGGCTATTGTTTCGTTGACATTATTTCTGTAATAAAACCACTGTTTTTACTGATACCATTCAGTAATAATCACTCTTTACTTTTTTTTTTTTGGTGTAATAAATTTTTGATATCTCGTTCGTGGTTATTCTGTTTGGCCTTTTTAACGCTGTTGATTTTTTTTTATAGTTAAATTTTAAGGCTAGTTTATAAGTTAAACTGTTGATTTTATTCAAGGTCTATTTAATTAATGTTTTTGATAAGATAAAAAATATCTAATTTAATCAACAAGTTTTTTTGTAAATATAAATAATAGAATGGTATTTTTTACCATAAAAATAGAATATAGTTAAATATTTTATAAACCTGTAATAAAAATGGCTACATTTGGTGTCTATGTATGGCCTGATATGAAAATTCGCCTTATATGGGCAGTGTTGAAAATATTCGACAGATGGCGCATGACCGCTAAATCGTCTCATTGCAAGAGAGTTAAATTTATAGTTACAAAATCATGGAACAAAAATTAATTTTTTTAATTTTCTCAAAAAGCTTTTCTGACATTCTACATTTATTAAGTATAGTTTTATTATTTAAGTATGCTAAACCAATATTACCCAGAAAACTCAACAGATAATTTGATATAAATTATTTTTTTTTCCTCAAAAGATTTATTTAGTGTTAGAAATTAAAAAAATTGAAAATAATCCAAAAAACCTTTTTGTCAGTCAAAAAATGTGTAACTTAAAAGAAAATTTGATTGAATCTTAAAAATCAATTGTATTTGATGTTTTTTAAAAAAATATAAGTTCCTGAAAAATTATATTTTTCTAAAATGTCCGTCCCGAGTAACTTTTGCGACGAGTTTAGTTCTAATACAATTACATGGCACACATAACTTGAAATGTCTTGAGTGTCACGTACCGCGGAAGTTATAACGCATTAATGTACCTCATAAAACAATGTACAAAAGTTTATATTATCTTCTCTATTATATCCACGGAACTGTACCACTTCTCTAATAAAACGCTACACCAGACATCTCTTGGATCTCGGACTTTTATTTTTGTTTTTATCACTTTCCATTCATTATTTATAATAAATAATAAAGTTTCAATTTAAATCCATTAATGAATGTCTTTTAGAGATCTTTTATCTGAATTTTCGATGCCAAAATAAACACCATAAATTCTCACCCGAGAAATAAAAAATGATAAATGTTAAGAATTTTTTTAATAATGGTTTGTTATTTTTAAATCTGATTTTTACCAGAGGGTAGAATTATTATTGCTTTTTAAAGTAAGTTAATTTTTTTGACAATAAAAAATGGAGATACTTTTCTGTTTGTGATTTTGACATACATGTGAAATTGCCACTGGCAGAGACAGCTGAGGAATTCCTCGTATGTTGAACAGTACAAGTGCTATTGCAGTTCAGTAGACAGCAAAATGCACTACACACACTCCAAGGAAAATTCCAATGAAGGATATTGACACTCGAGACATTTTATTTATTTATCAACTGTACGTTTCTCTCTTTTTTTATTTTTTTCCTGAGATAAAACGAATTCGTTTTGTCACTGAGAAACTTGAGTATTTAGTTTTTGCTGTGAAACTCGAGTTTTATTAAGTAACAGCGTCTGCAAATAAACATTTTTTTTAGAGAATGTACAAACATACTCTATGTTCTAAAGACAATTTGAAAGATATATTCGACAAAGTAAATAGCAGTTATACTTTCTATAGAAAAAATTTCTATGGAAATTTCACGAAAAAAATTTCAGAAAGAATCAAATTAATTAAAGGATTAAATTAAAGGATTAAAGGATTAAATTTATCGGAAAATTTCTAAACTTTTTTATAGAGCGATTAATTCTCTACCAAATGGTATCAAAAACTTTACTTCAAATAGTTTCTTTTGTTAGTTACAAAAATTAGAAAGAACAAATATAATTTTTTGATTGTTATTTTCATGGAAAATCGATAAGTGTGATACGTAATCTCTTAATATTCAAATTAAGAGCTCATATTACAATTTTTCAGATTTTTATAACAATTAAACGATTATGAAAAAAATTTAGTAAAAAAACTCTACATGTAGACATTTAAAAAAAAAATTAAGTGTGAATTTTTAAGAACATTTTTTTTTATCATAATTGATTTGTTACAAAAATTTAAAAAATTTAACTAAGCGAAAGTTTTAAAGGTGTTCCGCGAAAAAAAAAGTTTTTTTTTTTTTTTTTTAATCACCTTAATGCCCATGCCAGGTCATGTATGAAAGTATAGTCATATATTGTCCTAATATGGCCGATTTTTCTATCAAGTCAAATCTGGACATCAAAAATTACTCCGAGACAAATCAGACGATATCAAAAAAATTTTTTTTACAGATTGCAATCATAATTGTGATTTATGAAATAAATAACATAAATCGATTTTGAACATATCTATTTACGACTGACCTGGATAAATTAACAAGTGGCTGTCTGCAATTATAATTATTAAATCTGTTTGCAAACGTCAATGCATTGGATATTCTTAGATAAAAATTGAAACTATAGCGCCTTTTATAATTCAGCGTGACCTTAATAATTTTATTGATCATAACGATAGTTATGAATTTAAACAAAAGTATTCAGTTCGACTCCTGCACTCATATTAATATTGTATCACTCGTGTGCTGGAATCTTTCACTCCTATTTAACAATAATACAATACCAATTCTCTTCTATACTATAAAACGGCGTATATTATAAATACAAGCTCGAATCCTACACTTGAATATTTCTACTGGCGTAACCACCAAGTACCACTTGTTCCATATATGTACATTTGGATATATGTCTGGATATACATATATATACAGCTGAACCGAATTATCACAAGGTAGAATGTGAGACGAGTGTACGATAATTAATCCACTTCGTCGTGGATAAATACCCTGCGGCTTAAACACGAGAGCTCACTGCTGCTATTATTCTACAGCTCGCACTCTACACTCAGTTCCCATATGTATACACACATATCTATATATTTATACATGTATATATGGAACTATTTCTCCGAGTTGAACGCAATCGTAGCCTATTTATTTAATACACGCGTGTGGGTACTAAAGCTGATGCATACTACTTCTCTCATACGTAATAAATGCAGTATTTAATTTTCTTCTTATGTTTAATTTTAATTACCCGTTTACATTCATTGAGATTAATCATCGATTACAAATCCTTGAAAATTAAATATTTAGTTTACGAAAAAAATTAATTATTTATACGTGCACTGATAGAAAAATTTTTTACACACGGAGAGAAATTTATAGGAACCATTCCAAAAATTATGGGAATGGTTTCTATAATATTATAGGAATGGTTCCTATAATATTATAAGAATGGTTCCTATATTATTAAAGGAATAATAGAAAAATGTTTATGTTCATAATAATGAAGCAATCACATCAAAAATATAAAGTATTTATTATATATATTTTTGCTAATAAATTTTTTTTTATAAATAAAAATTGATCTTTCACTAGAGTGAAAAAATTTCTTTTTCCCAATTTTTATTGACGTGTTTACTTAATTTTAAATTGTTTATTCCAACTCAGTGATTATTGTGTTAGATTTTCTCTAATAAAAAGGATATTTTCTCACTATACAATTAGAGGAGCAAGGTAGATATGAAACTTCATTGTTTATTTTTACAATTTCATTTTCATTTTATTTTTAAAACAAATTATTTAATTACAATACATTCGTTGAATATTTATTAAATCCACCTTTTGGGTATGTAACTTTTATTATTTATATGAACAATATTACTTATTTTACGTATTTCAAATGATGTTATTGGGAAGCAAGTAAAATTATCAAAATTACTAATAATTTCAAATGCTTAAAAGTGGTCATCGAAGTCACAAATGACTTGAGTTGTAATGATAAATATCTCAATATTATTAGGCATCATCACTATATTATTATTAGAATGGTTCCCATAATGATCATTCGATAAAAATAACTGAATATTTATGCCACAGAGCAGACGGTAAATCAAGTACGGCGTGGAAAGCCACCAATAAATAAGTTTCCACCCAGTAGACTGGTAGTATCCTAGTTTTGAGCCCCGACTCAGTCCTCTTTTAACTTCTTTTACTTTTATTAACTTTTATATATCCTGAAGCATTTTAAAGCATTCGACAATTTTTAACCGCAGCCCAGTAGCATTGTTTCCTCTTTGATATTCCTCAGGCAAATCGTCGTTCTCATTCCCTCTTCCTCTCCCATTTTCTATTTCTACTCGACTCTCTCTCGGTACAGTAGCCGCAGTGGTACAGTAGAGCCGCCACCCTCACCCGGTCTGTATTGAGGGGTCCATAAATCTGGCGATTGCGTGCACTCGGCATTCGGCCAATAAGTGCTACGTGCAAGGTAGACTGAATCGCGTTAGAATCGTGACGGTAGTTTTCTCCTCTTTCTCTTCTTTTTTATAACCCGTCTCTCTCGCTCTTGGGTCCGCAACTCGCTGCCCGCAGTATCCTCCACATTTAACAGTAATCTCTCTCGCTTTTTACCACCGTTTTATTTTTATTTCTATTTCTACTTCTTCTATCTCTCTGCTCTCTACTCTACTTATTACGTCCAGTCGCCGTGCATACCTACTATTCTTTGGTAAGACTGCTAGAATCCAGAACCAAACCCTTCTTGACTGTCAATACAGACGTTTAATATTCGGAGCAGTACTCGCCTGGAACTCTGGCAAAACAGTTTTGGATTTGTTACTAAATTTTTAATGTAATTCATGAGACTTTTATCTTTATTTTTAGTTTATAAATTTTTTATGTGAAACTTCTTTATCGACGTATGAGAAAAATTTTGTATCAATGTAAAAAAAAATCGTCGCGATTTTTTATTACGCGCCATTTTTTTTTAAAGTTGTACTTCTTTAGGCACGTTATGAAAAAATTATGAGAGTAAATTTTTATGATGCGCGCGCAGCACTGTCACACGAAAATTTACATGTTGAAATACCATTTAATATGAAATATATTATTCATATTAATAATCAATTCTAAAAAATGGTCAACTAAATATTTTAGTTTTTATTTAACTTGATAATAATTTTTTTTAATTAATATTTTTTTCAAAAATAATAGTAATTTCATGAAATAAAATATAAATATTGTAGTACCTATACAATATTATATTTAGGTATCTTTTTATTGAGTTCATCATTTTTTAATACAGACTTAATCATTTTGTTTATCGAATATAGTAATTCTATCCATATTTTTGTAAAATTTATATTATGGACCATTTTAATAATTTTCCGGAATTTTGTTGGAAGCAAAATCTAGTTTCGTACTACAATATTTGTCTTTTAATTCATGTAATTAATATTATTTTTGAATAAATATTAATTAAAAAGATATTATCACTAGGTTAAATAATAAATAATGAACTATTTTATAAAAAACATATATTTTAAATAAATAATTAATGACACTAAAGTTAGCCGACGTTTTTGATTTTTTGATTTTATTTTTAATAATTTTGAAGTTTATTTACAAGTGGAAATTTTTTTTTCGTACTACAATATTTGTCTTTTAATTCATGTAATTAATATTATTTTTGAATAAATATTAATTAAAAAGATATTATCACTAGGTTAAATAATAAATAATGAACTATTTTATAAAAAACATATATTTTAAATAAATAATTAATGACACTAAAGTTAGCCGACGTTTTTGATTTTTTGATTTTATTTTTAATAATTTTGAAGTTTATTTACAAGTGGAAATTTTTTTTTATTTTTTTGTAATCATTTTTTCAATAAAAAAAAATTCTAAAAATTTTCATATGTCAGCTAACTTACTTTTCATAATAAATAAAATATTTTGTAATTATTGATTGTAAACTATTGATACTTTGCAGCTCCAAAATTAGTTGATTTAGTTGTAAACATTAATTTAGATTATTAATTATATTATTTAATATTAAAATTTTTATTATTTTTAATATTTATATTAAAAAATGTGTCATGTTTTTAAAAATTGAGATTTTGTATGAGAAATTTTTGCTGAGAAAACTTCATCAATTTAAAAAAATATATAAATAAACTGTAATTAGAGCAGTACACCATGAAGATCGCAGAAAATGGACCTTTTAAATATGACGTCAGTATACGACAGAATGTGAATTAAAAATGAAGTTAATCCTAAAAAAATGTAATTTACTTTAATTGCTAAAAATTCTTCTCAAGAACAGTAATATTTCTCACTGACTTCAAATTAAAATTCTTTAAGCTTATAATTTATTTTTTAAATTAAAAATCGCTTATAAATAAATTTCACAAAGCACTTCTCTCAATTCAAAGTATTTAAAAAAAATAAAATCATAATATACCTATATTTAATTTTTTTACCTTTTCATAGGCAATATGAACTTATTAAAAATTACTTGAATAACCAATATTATTATCATTATTACAAAAAACGTCGACAAATCTTCAAATAATTGTGGAGCAATAAAAATATTACAATTTGAAAGCTTTGGATATGAATCGCGGTATTTTATTTCCATCTATATTCATAAAACTGCAGAACATATAGTGATACAATATTTGTATTGAAGTGCCGTCGTTTTTCCTCTCAAGCATCAGCGGGCCTGCAATAGTTAAAAAAAAAATAACAACCAGAGAGTAAAAAAATAAAGTGAAATAAAATAACGTAATAATAATAAAAACGGCAATAAAATACATAAAAGACGTATGTTGTCGTGGAAGTGTACGAATTGGAAAATATTCAAAGGAGGAAAATTTAGTTTTCATCCCCATAAATTCGTTTCGAAGGTTTTCTTTGAGTGTTCTTCTCTCATGTGTTGTAAATATGTGTACGTACATATATATACACATATGCAAATAAAGTAAACCGTGAATAAATAAATTGGAGTGCTCCCTTTTCCCGATTAGACGCAGGTCTGTATTTTCATTCGGTTACTCAACGCTTTTCATCACTTGGCTGTAAAATTTGGATTAAACTTACTTATTCTCCAGTCAGAGATAGAATAGAAGAAGATGCTGCAACAGCAGTAAGCAGGAGCCAGGAGCGTCTTATTTTTCCACCGCGGATAAATTAAAGGAAAATTAAGATCCAGTGTAACCCGCCGCCGAGCCAAATGGGTACCCGGTATGGAAAGCAAGACGGAAAGCGCATTTTCAGAATCCTTAGAGTTGACCTAAGCAGAAAATAACAAATTTAAACTCTGCTTTATTCGCTGTAAGATTATAAAATTCACCAACTCTATGGCCCTAGATTTTCCCAACCTCTACTTCTTCAGCTCTTTCGATCCGAATGGTTTATTCACAGAAAGTCTAATCGCTGTGCTATGCTTACTTGCATTCCGTTCAATCGGACAAGTTGATGTACTTTATTATTTTTTCTTGGGATTTTTTTGGAGTTACTCAGAGAGAATAATTATTTTTCAGACAAGAATTTTTCGGCTCAAGAATTATTTTTAATTTATTTTTTGACAAAAAAAAAAAAAAAAAAAAAAAAAAAAAAAAAAAAAAACAATTTTTCTCGGTATCGATTAAACAATTGGTGACTTGTTTGTCATAGTGATAGTATAAATGGGATAAAATCTGGTTACAAGAAGTACGTCCCTTTAAAACAACCCGGATGTTAAAAGACGGAAATTGTATTTGAAATTTACATTTTAATAGCACTACTCGCGTTCTCGCTTATGTCCTCAAGCGTACACGTTCTGTGTTGCTCTATCGAATTTCGCCGTCAATGTTTTTATTTTTTTAGTTTTATTTCACTCTCACCCACCCTGAAAATAAAGGTCCGCTTATTTATTTAGCATTAATTTCAATGAATATTTAACCGGGTAAAAGCAAATAGAGTAAATTGAAATAAATTTATTACTTTAAAAATTATATTATATAAAAGATGAACTGAAACAAAAGGAACGAATATTATAAATAAGTATTTTAATTAGTTCTTTATTTAAGAAAGAACTGAAAAAATAAGAAAAAATTTAAAATGAATTATAAAAAAAGTAAGAAAAGAAAACCAGAAAACATTTCCGTCTTGTCTGTCCACTTCTTCCAGACTCGTTAAACTCAAGGAAATGTTTTAAGTGCCAGAGGAAGCAATAAAAAATAAAATAGAGAGAAGACGAATAAGAACCAGAGCCACTAGAGAAAATAAAATAAAAAGTATCTGTACTGGGAAAACGACACAACTTGGGAGTCTTACTATGGGGGTAATTAACGAGTGAGAAAATCCTCAAACACTTTCAACATACGTTTAACAACTTGAGAACCTTTTTTAACTCAACAACAATTTAAACATTCATTAGTGTTAGTACTCTCTCAGTCTTAATATTTATTTTTTCATTTTTTTATTTATTTATTTACAAATATTTATTAATTAACAAGGAAAGAATTTGTAAAGTTAAAATTTAAATTGTGAGACGGAAATTCAATGTATTAAATGTAAAAAAATTAAATTTAACATTTTCAATTTATTAAAAAAATTTTATAACTTAAAAAATTAAACAAATAAATAAAAAATAATAATAATTAATTAAAAAATGACCATTTTATTAGTAAATTTTCACATTTTCTTAAAAACTTGATTTTTTTGTTTGGAAAAACCATTTTACAATTTTCTTTAAAAAAACCTTTTTTGTAATTGTAAAAGATTTTTTATAAAAATAAAAAATTGTCTCGAGAAAGATAAAATTACAGTTTATAAATTCTTTGATGGGATTTTAAATATTTCCCAGAGAACCCTTATGATTTTTTTTCGAGTCTCAAGGTGAACCCTCGGGTGATTTCATAAGCTAAGGATTTCAAGGTAATACTCATAGAATCTCAGACCAACAAACTATTCGTTGGCTTGTTGTCTGAAAAACATGAAAAGAGCAGCAAAAGTAGTAAGTAGTAGTGGTGCGGTAATAGTCAGACAGTCTTTTGTCTGACGTCTGACCACAGCTCAAGTATTATCCCTCGTGTCTTTCACTGTCATTCTTACCGACTCAACGTCAGACATCCCATACAAAACTACTTCACTTTTCACTTATACACGGGCTTTAGGGATCTAATGAAAAATTCTCAGTGAAGTATATATACTAAGATAAAAATGAATACAACTTTTTAAATTTATTATATTTAAGGTGAATTGTGTAAAAGCATTTTTTAAATTTATTTTTGTGAAAGAAGTTTTTTGTAAAACAGTTAAAAAAAAAAAATATCAAAAATTTTTCTTCTAAGATCTAGCTAGACTTTTATTAAAATTAAAAGCTATTAATTAACCTTTTTATTAAAATAAAATTGTGGCTTCTCGTCAATATTCAAAAGCAAATACACTGATAGAAGGATTTGTTTATAGTTAAAAATATTTTTTAATATTTAACAAATCATTTATTAGAAGCCATTTTTTAGTCCTTAACAAATATTTCTTAGTATTTACTAATATTTAATAAATTAATATCAGATTTATTAAAAACAAACAAATCATTTTTACTACTAAGAAATATTTGTTTATTAGTAAAAGTCGTCTCTAATAAATAATTTTTTAACTATCAGCGGAGTCAAAAAAAAAATTAAAAAATCCTGAAAAGTGCTTCTTAAGATAATTAAATAAAAAAAAAATATTATTTGTTTCAGATATCCTGGATGAGAATGAAAGACATCCACATTCTGACGTCCTCGTTAGTGACGTACACAGGGGACGGAAGATTTTCAGTAAAGCACCCAGAGGGAAGCGACGAGTGGCGACTAATAATCGACTATGTCCAGCCTAGGGACGCTGGGCTCTACGAGTGCCAAGTCAACACTGAGCCCAAACTTAAGATGGCCTTTGCGTTGAGGGTCGAAGGTAAATATGTCTCTTTATTTTATTCCGATAAATCACGCCTTGAATAAAAAAAAATAAAAAAAAATAATTAACTTAGTAACCGAAAACAATTTACAACACTCAAAGCAAATGATCGTATATTTGGAGTGAGGTTGAATAAATAATTATAAGTTCAGTGAAACAGAGAGCTGGTGATTGACTTAATGACCGTCTTGTCAGGACAATCTGGTACAATTGAGAATCGAGTGTTGCATCGGTAGATTGAGGATGTTACACCTTGACTAACACACTGATTAATTCAGTTGCGAAGTAAAGCCTCAGCTTGACTTTCTCCCGTCTCTATCTCTATCTCTGATACTGAGGTGCATCTCTCAGTCCGTGATTGTTCCCGCAATTGTTCCCTCTGTGAAGCCGAGGTTTGAACTCTCCCGAGCAGCGGCATCCCTTGTATTGATGCCTTGAGTAGATCCGAGAAACTCTCTCTACTCGGTTTTCTCGAGCAGCGAACAACTTATCTGGTTCTCGAAAGCGAGAGACCCAGAGACTATCAATATTTGCCAGTGAAATCTACCGCACTTTGTACTTGCCAAGTAATCTCTATTACAAGTCAAAAACAACTAAACCATCGATTTAATTAATTACACGCTATCATTTTATTGCCTTTTATGCTTTTACTTAAGATTATTGTCTTACTCGGAAATAATGTTACACTTTACTTTAAAAAATTAAATTTTTTGACTTTACTTAATTTAATGAATTAAATTTTTAAAATATATATCTTTTCTCTGTTTTTCTGTCTCCTACCTCCTACCACATTAAGAGACTTCGCTCCCTGATGTCAAGTCAAACGCGGTGCGACGGAAATTTGAATCAGGTTAGATCTTTTTTTAAAAAAAAATTTTATTGTTTTTTTTTTGTCACTATTGATCAAAGGGAGGTGAAAAAAATCGATAATTCTGAAGAAAGAAAATTTTTTTTTTAAGAATTTTTTTCAAAAAAATAAAAAAAAAATTGGCAATTTGGTTTCACGGCCACCTGAATTTTTTTAGATAAAAAATTGACATTTTTAACGGGAATATGCATGAAAATTTGTGAAAATAAATTTTATAATCAGTTTTAAAGCTTTTAGTATTAATAAAAATTTTATTTTAAAGAACAAACAATTAAAAAAAAATATTTAAAAATGTCAATCTTTTTTTTTTTTAATTTTTTTAACAAAAAATTGAAATTAAAAAAATTTTTTTTTTTAATTATTTTATTTTTAACTTAAAAAAAATTGGCTAATTGTTTAATAAAATTAAAGAACAAACAATTAAAAAAAATATTTTAAAATGTCAATTCATTTTTTTTAACAAAAAAATTTTTTTTTTAATTATTTTATTTTTTAACTTAAAAAAAAATATCGAATTGTTTATATAAAAAAAAGGTTTTTAATTTAATTTTTATAGACCGTGAAAACTCCAACGAATTTTTCTTTTATTAAATCATTGTTGATAATATTTTTTTGTTGAAAAAAAAAAATAGAATATCGAAATATTAAGTTAATGCGAGACAGTTTATTTCCACTTATTCAAAAAGTCGTCGAATATGTGAAGCATGAATAACGAGGACGGGAAGTCGCTGAATGAGCGATACGATTCAACGACGTGAATCAGAGCAGAGAACGTCTGATAAATCGTCCTCGGTGGTCATCCGAAAGATCGATAACTTCCGGGTACAGATTTATTTAAAATCAACTTTAAACCTTAAATTTTAAATGAAAAAAAAAAAACTCAATTTTATTGTATTTTTTTCGATAAATCTCGACTTGAGAAATCGCGAGTCACCTCGCATCCATTAGAAGCCGTATTACGACTTTACAGATGAGATGCTTAGCTTCTTTCTTAGAGTTCTTTCACTATACCTCCGACCGTCGTGTTTATGTTGAGAATGAGTGCCTGACCATTGATCCACTTGTTCTACTCAAATCGCCTGAAATAGTTTTGTTTGTATTTTTTTTTCTGTCTGGAAAATTTACAGAAATATTTTCATGAATTTATTTTTATGTTTCAGCGGCCCAGGCGACTATACTTGGGGCCGAAGACGTCTACGTAAAAAAAGGCAGCACAATTAGTCTTACGTGCAAAGTTAACGTCCAAAGTACCCCGCCAAGCAGCGTTACGTGGCATCATGGTAGCGCTGTCGTTGATTTTGACAGTCCAAGGTATTATTTCTTTCTTACTTCAATAATTATGCTCACTTTTTATGGTGCTAAAATTACTAAAAAATAAAATGATTAAATTATTATTTAAAAAATAATAGTTGTAAATTTATTTTTTACAAAAATCACGAAGATTGTCAGATCTCCTGATTTCCATATTATCACATTTAAATATTTACATTGCATTTAAAAAAATGTGCTTCATTTACTTTGAAAGTTTTCTTGCAGAAATTTGTTGACAAAAAAACGAAGTTAAACTTTGAAAGTAAAATAAGAAAGAGTTCTTGAAAAAATTTTACTTTTAACTATTTTATTTTTTGCATGCTCGGAAAATAAAATCTATTTGATTAAAGAAATGAGTTTTGTTTTGAATTTTCATTTTACTTTGAATTATTCGGTTCTAATTAATTCGGAAAATTTACTCGAGAATAAAAAAAAATAAAATTAAGGGAAAAAAAATTTTCCATTTAGAAATTTTAACAATTTACTATTTTCTAACGAAATTACCAAATTTTTACTTTAATTTTTTAGTTTTTTAAATAAATACATTTTTTTTAGGTCGAGAATATTTTTTTCTTGTATCAAATAATTTTTTTTAACATGTCAATATTTCTATTATTATTTTTAATATTCAGAATATTAATTTAGAGTACAATTTATTTAAGAAATTTCTACTTTTTTTTATTTAATTAAAAAATTTATAAATAAAATTAAATTATAAAATTTAGGTACTTTATTTTAATAAAAATAAAAAAATTATGAGTGTGATTGTGAATCCGTGAGAATGCATAAACTTTAAAATTCGTCAATAAGTAAAATAATTTTCAATAAAGTTAATAATTTCTATTTTGGTCTGAAATAAAAATAAAAGTAAGAATGAGTAAAAAAAAACGAAGGTAGACACGAAGGTATGTTTGATAACCAGCGTTCACCATAGGGGCGGCGTCTCCCTGGAAACGGAGAAGACGGAGAGCGGCACGACGAGCAAACTGCTGGTGACGCAGGCGAGATCAAGCGACAGCGGAAATTACACCTGCATCCCCAGCAACGCAAACCCTGCGAGCGTAATGGTCCACGTTCTAAACGGTAAGTGGTTCTTTATGCTACCCGTAACCCACCTGTCACTCTCAGCGCCGGACATTAGTCCCTACAGTATGGACAGTCGCTGTTCCACTTCAGCCCTCACACCACTCGCTTCCTTTTTTCTCTTTCCTAATTTATTCCCCAGGACAAACATGACCTGACTAACGGATGCTATCCTTGTCACTTTATATTTTCTTCAGATTTACTTAACATTTCAAATTAATTTATAAAGAAAAAAAAATCAACTCAAGGAAATTTTCTTGCTTTAAAAATCAAATTTTTTTGCTTAAAGAAATTTTTATTAAAATGCAAACAAATTTTTTTTGTATCAAGAAAATTTTATCTTTTGCTTCAATAAATTTTTGCCTTACAATTAAAGCGCAGACTTTATTGCAAGAAAATTTAATATCTTGCTCTAAAAAATTTTTTATCAAAGTGCAAGTGAATTTTTTTTATTTAAATAATTATTAATTAATTTAAATACTAAAGCTTGATATGACCATATCAAAATTTTTTTTTTCATGACAGTAAAAAATTTTGCGTCAAAAATTTTTATGTTAAATATTTAACACTTTTTTGTGTTAATTTAACACAATAAATGTTAAATTTACATAAAAAAAAGTGTTAAATATTTAACACAAAAATTTTTAACCCAAAATTTTTTGACGAAATGACGCAAAATTTTTTACTGTGTGTGGATAAGTATTTCAAATGGATCTACTTAAAAAATCCTCCCCTCTCTCCATGAATCCCGTCGATTTTTCTCCGAAAAAACCTAGAAAAGCTTTTTAAAATAATGACCCGTAACTTTTAAAAATATTCAGATCATTGGTCGCATTGAAAAATGTAGTATTAAATTTCTACCGGTGAGTAAACACGATTGACTTAGCATTTGTCATCTGTTAGCTCGGGAAAATACATTTGAGCCGAACAATTGAAATAAATTTTGCTGGCGTGCTATTTTGAAATAATAATAGTAAATACCACTGAATAACGCTTTATGTAATCCAACAATAGTTTCAGATTTCAACAAATGAAATTTCGAGTCACCTGCACACAGATACATTGACAAATAGAGACTAGAACAGAGGGAAGTGTGAAAATAGTAATCCAGAATGAATCAATGAACGAATGAATGAAAATTAACGTCATATATACACAGCACACGGCTGCATAATAAATTAATGTTGATTGTATTGTGTAAGTCCAAGAGCTCACTCTGCACAGGATAGTAAAGTATCGTACTGTGTTTGCTAGAAAGAGAAGGGGGAGTGTCACCACATTGCCCGGTCATCGACGATATTTGAAAGATGGCTGATTACACTGGAGAATTCACCACAAATTTCAATTATTTAGTGATAAACCTATCCTACATATCTCACCCTATCCCTCCCCCGCTGAAAGTACGTGCGATTCACCGGGGAAGTCGTGGTCAACCGGGTATCCGGTCACGGCGTTCACGATCTGCCTCCATTAGCACTATCGCCCTCTATTTAGCCTCCTATATTACAGCTTATTTTATTTTCGGATATTTTATTTATAGTTCGAGTTATCCATGCACTGGCTATACGCTAATTAATTGCCTCGGGACGATCCTCTTTTATGTTTCTATAGGCTAGTAAATATTCATTTTTTTAATTACTCGTGGTACTCGCGCACTGATAATAATTATTATGGTGTTTTGCAGTAGATGTATTTTTTATTTATTTAACGCTGGCTATAAATTTTGATTTTTATCATCAAATAGAGGGATAAAAAATTTTCTCTATTCACATTGTTGTCAATTAATTTTTTAGGTATCTGGAATGATTATTTTAATTATAGAAAATTATTAATAATTTACGAAAGAATTTTTTAAAGCCAATTAATCATTTTTTTTTTTTAATAAGTTTAATAAACTTCGGGTTAAAGAAAGAGAAAAAAAAATTAATGAGCAATATTATTACTCGGAAAAATTAAAATTATAAAGTCGTAAAGTTATTAGCATACAATCCTCAGAGGGAAACTGAGAAAGTGAATAAATTAAATAATTTTTTATCTAAAGGCGAATTTTACATATATTAAATTAAAACTTCAGCATGTATGTTAATGCAACGGATGAAAGAATCTTGAACTTAAGGAAAAATTAATTTTTTTATTATTAAAAGATGTAAATTGAAAAAGAATTTTGTAATAAAAATAAAAATATCGATTTATTTTAATATTAATCATCATTTAAGGATATTTTACTTAAATAATTATTACATTAGAAATTTTTTTAGAATTTTATAACAACGAGCATTTTTTTTATTGTAATTAATTTGTTATATAACTTTACGATAACAAAATAATAAAATGATTGTTACGCATTTTAATCATTTAACAAAAAATAAACATGACTGAGCCCCGAGTCTGAGAAAAAGGAACCATTAAAGAGCATCGGCAAAAACGTTGTAATTTTTTATAAATTGAAAATTACATTAGCAAACTCGCACGATCGGTAAACTAACGAGATGCTAAATTATCCATGACGTTTTCCTTTTAGCAATAGATCAAAAGCTTTCTCCTGATGCTTCGAGTCCTACACCCACTAACGCCACCACCAACGCCGATGCTTTTACATCACATATATATATATATATACTTTCTATTCCATTTCCCATACATATATTGCATAAAAGCTAGTAGAGTCTAGTTAACGAGCTCCAGGTGTGCGTCAATCTCGAGATTGTCAAAGTTCTTAACGAGGTGTCACGTTACTTGATCAACTGCCACATCATTTTACAATTTCTGGCTCCGATATTTTATTTTGTTCAATTTTTTCTGGTTATTTATTGAAGCGATTCTTAAATACGAAAACTCTATTAGATAATTTTTAATTTTAATTACAAAATTATAAAACTAATTATTTTAACAGTGGAAAATTTTACGATCTTAAATGATTAATAATTTTTAAATAATTTTTCATAAAAGAATTAAATAATTTAATACATTTTTATTTTGTGAAATTTGTAAAATATCAATTTTTTTATAAATTTCTGAGTTCAAATGTCTAAAAGTAATAAAAGTACTTTAAAAAAAAAAAAAAAAAAATTTCTATTAAAAGCACAATAAATTCTTCCAGCCTTTAAACAACGCACCAATGAGCTGTAAAAACTATCGCGATAATTTTATCGGGTAATAAGCCGTTAAATATTTACACAAAATAAATTTAAACCCCAATAAAAATAAAATGCAGATAAATTATCTTTCTAAACTTGGAAAAGTTTTATTAACTTAAAATATTTTACAAGGCAATTAAAAAATGAATCATTTTGTTGCAGGTGAACACCCAGCAGCAATGCAACACGGCGGAAGTTGTCGATTAACCCCAACTATTTTAATGGCCTTGCTCACAATTTTTACGGCGAACTTACTCAGATGAGCTAATATCCTGGACATCTATAGGCCTAATTATAAATAAATACATTAATTAGGTAATTAATTGAATAATAATTATAATAAAAATAATAATAATATTATTGATAAGAAAAACCCGCGATAATCTATTAAAGCAAACTATAAATATTAAAATAAAATCAAACACGAGTGAATTTATACAACATTAACAATATTACAGCCTTCGGGTGTTTAGTTTATTCATTGTTGTGAGTGCAATATGTGCACGTGTACATTATAAATCGAGAACACTCAAGACCGGTGTTTGTTCATCCCGTTTATTCGGTTTATTATTTACCGTCAAGACAAGATATAACATTAAACTGAATTAAACAAAACTCAAAGCGTAATTGTAATTAAATTTCGTTTTAATAAATAAATTATTCTATTGTTGTTCGAGTGGATCTGATATTTGATGTTGAATGCTGGACGATTTAATACTTAAGTCTTATTGTAAATTTGGTAAGTTATCAGTAGACCTAATTAATTATTGTTTGTCAAAGTTATTGAATTAATGGTGTGTAAAGTACATATTACGTGTATGTATTCAAACTTTTAAATATAGAAATATTTATAGTACGGTAATAATAAAAATTGTGTTATTTTTACATTTTATTTATTATTAATTTCAAAAGTTTAAAATTATTATTTTTATTATTTATCGCTTTGATGTAATAAATTTTATTGAGCCAATTTTATTGTGCAAATAGGTGTTCTTATAAATTTTTCTGAGTAAAATTTCTTTTTTAATTAATTTCCTAAATTTAATAATTTTAATACTTTTTTTTTAAAAAAAAAAAAATTTTTTGAAAAATCACACTTTAAGTTTTCTTAATTTTTAACAAGTAGATATTTAACATTATTTTTTTTTAAATTAATTCTTACATTATATTTTTTTTTAATTAATTTTTACATTATATTACAACTTGAAAAATTATAAGAATACTTTTTTGTAGATAATTTAATTATCTATAAAAAAAAATTCATGAGAAATTATTTCCATTAATTAATTAAGAATATCTGTTTGACAGCGCAAGTTAAAATTTTGAAATTTCTTATGTAAAAAAATAAATAAATTTGATTATAATAACAATAATAATAATAATAATAATTATTAAAATCATTATAAATGAGAGTATATAAATAAAGTAGCTGTGAGATAATAAATACTGTGAAAAAGTTTATATCTATTCGATAACATATTATTTTTATTTACCGATTTTGCTTCTGATAAAAACGAACAATCAAATAAACTATAAATAAATTTATAAAAGTACCATGGCATTAACTACTATTAAAAATCAAAATTCACAAAATTAAGTGTATTATTGTGTATAGGGGGCATTCCATGCCAAATCGACCACTTTTGACACCGACCCTTTTCGATTTTTCTGAAATTTTGGTATCTTTCTCTACCCTATTGAAAACAATTTTCAGAATTTTTTCAAATTTTTTTACCCAACCAAAAAAAAGTTACGAGTTATTACAAAAAAACAGCTTTTTTTGTTAAATAACCATAACTTTTTGAAAATTGACTTTTTGGGATGTTTTTTTTTTGAAATTTTTGTCTTTAAATGTACTTTAAAAAAAAATAAAAATAATAATTCGGATTCATATTCAATGTTTTTTTTAACTTTTTGAAAAAAAACGAAAATTTCGGGATGATTGACACTTTTGATTTTCGATTTTTCTTTTTTATAAAAAACTTCAGTATTTTTTGCAAATTCCCTAAAATTTTCAAAGTGGTAAACTTTTTCTTTCTATTTTTCTTCTATCTATCTATTTCTTTCTATCTTCCAAAAAGTTAAAAAAAACATTGAATATGAATC
>CAJNRD030001123.1:1403488-1480499 GCA_905319865.3 Cotesia congregata | reverse complement strand
ATATATATATATATATATATATATATATATATATATATATATATATATATTAATTTTAGTGTGTATAGTATTTTTTATATTAATATAACATGCACCTCAACGAGCTGACATTCAAAGACTGTTGACTCTTACACATTTTAAACGCTTTGTCGATAAATTTAATTACTGTTAAATTTTGTTAATTTTGTAGATTTCAGAGTTTAAGTGGGAGCGATTCTTCGTTAATTAAATATTTTGAGTTAATTCTCTTAAATCAACACAAAATAAAGTGTTAAATAACTAACAAAAATTTTTTTTACTGTGTATGTTAAAAAAATGAAGTTTTTAACTGAAATTTTTTATGAAAAAAAATTAATTTGAATCCAAAAAATAATTTTTAAGAACTTTATCGTCTTGCTTAGAGTAGAAAAATTTTTAAAACATTAAATTTTTCTTAATTTAAGTAAATTTTATTTTCTTAAAGAATTTTTCGTCTTGATTCAAGACAATGAAACTCTTCAAAATTATTTTATTGCTTAAATTGGTTAATTTTTCTTTTAAATCAACTTAATTTTTTTTTTTGCATTCAGTAGACTTAATATTCATTTAAATAGACGGGATAAATTAAAAATAAATTAATTGGCTAATGTTAAAAGCTTTGAAATTGATATATCGATTGTGTAGCATCGATTCGACTGACTTAGAAATGAATGGAATTAAATATGCATAAGATAGTTAAGATTTGAACGGACTGGCGCCCAACGTGTTACTAACCCAGCCTGAGGAGTCCGTTGAGTAAATTATTAATTATTTAACATGTCTCACGAGAAGTGTTCTATCATCTATTTATCAAAGGTCTTGAGCTCAAAATTACCAACCAAAATTATGCGCTAAATTATTATTATAACGCGTTACAGATTCCTAGTGTATGGCGATTACTATAAGCTGTAATGAAACGCAGAAAATTTAAAAAAGTGAGACAGAATTTTTTCTGATTTTTTTAGATTGAAAATTTAAAGGAATCGCTCCCACTAAAATTCATCGGAGAAGTAAAAAAAAAATAGATAAAAATTACTTTAATGCAAAAAAAAATTTTATCAACAGAAATAATGTATACGAAGACGGCAATTAACACCAAATATTTTAAAATGGATATATCGAGTTATTAATTAAAAATTATAACTTATAAAATTAAACAAACAATCAATAAGCTAGAGTAAGAAAAATGATATTTATTGTTGAAAATAAAAAAATTTGTCGGCTATTTTACATAGCAACATTAATTGCACACTACAATAAAAGCATTTTTCTTTACTTATTGTCGTTTTCAATGAAAAAAAAAATTAAAATAACGAGATGTTGTTGGTCGTTGGTGTGACGGTGAATCGATCGATCACTCATTGAAAGCGTATAAATAAAAGACATAAAAATAGGAATTAATGGGGACATTACGCTGTTGAGAGGGAATAATAATAATAATAATGGTAAAATAATAATAGTAATAATAATTTTTATCGTTGGAATAAATGTACAACGAGACAAAATGAGAAATCTTCAATAAATTCGTGAATAATTTAAACGACGCGGTGAAATAATTTATCGCGAAAAACATTTTATAGTTGAAAAATAATGAACTATTAAATAAAAGATGTAAGCGGAAAAATACTAGCGCAAGTTGTAAATAATAATAAATAAAAATAAAAAAGTTCATACTGATTATAATTATAATTATTGATTGTGAATTATGTTGTAAGAAAGAGCGACTGATAATTAATTAAAATAATAAATTGTGTGTGATTGAAAATAGAGATGAAGAATGTTAATTGTACTGTAAAAATATCTCTTGACGTGGCTATTGTTTAAATGAATGTAATGTAATAATAATTATGAAAAAAAAAAAAAAAATGAAATAATGAATATTAATGGGGTGCAGAGTAATTTTTTCTGTTGTTAGTTTCCTTCCTGTTTTCTCCGCCTGTCTATTTTTATAAATTAATTTAAATATATTTTTATCAAGCTCTTTGTAGACTTGATAACCCATTAGTTTTTTCGCTCGACGAATACTCAAGGCTAAATTAAATGGAACCCGTTTCCATCGGGCGGAAGATGAAAAGAAGAGAAGAAGATGAGGAAGCGGGAGAAAAGCTGAGTCGAGTAGAGAGATAGCGGATAAAAGCATAAAGCTAAAGAAATTCCGAGTAGCTGTGCTGAGGTGAGTATACAGTGTGAAAGAATTAATTTAATTGCTCACCGTGGTATGTAATTATGAAGCAACCTCGTCGCTTGAGATGATGAGGATACGTAGACCTAGACGTACCTCTTGTTATTTCATTTGTCGTATTCTTTATTTCGCTATTTTTAGAAGGGATTAAGTTGTAGTTTACATTTTCATTTTTTTTCCTTTGGATTAAGTCTGGAGAATAAATGATGAAAAAAAAATTTATGTTTAGAGATGTGCAAGCTTTAAAAAATCGGAAAATGCACGCCTCATAGCGTTCTTTCAATTTTTAAGAAAATTGTATTTTATGGAGAATTTAATAAATTTAAATTTAGATTACTTTTAATTTACTACCAAATAATTAAATTCAATAACGCGAAATTCTATGAACTTGTAGCGATATTTCTTCAGAAAAATGTGGTTTCGCTCGTGAAAATAATTTACATAAAGTATGCATTAAAATAGAAAAAATTGTACGTTCATTAGTCACATATAAACACACAAAAAAAAAAATTTGTGTTAAATATCCAACACTTTTTGTGTTAATTTAAGAGAATTAACACAAAAAGTGTTAATTTTACACATAAAAATTTACGGAAAAAAATTTCCTTTAAAAATTACCGTTAAATTCACGGTTACAATTGGGGGACATGATACGGTCCTTCATTTATTATCATTTTCAGAATAAAAATTACGAAAAAGTTCATTTATTTCATAGTAGACCAACGAAAGTCATAAATTTTCAGTCTTGAAATCTTCAAAAATAAAATGTTTGAACATTTGCTAGAACTTGAGCTTAAAGATCATTTAAAAATTTTTCCCAAACTCTGCTGGTTAGGGGCCATTCATTAATTACGTAAGAGTATTGAGGGGGAGGGGGTAAAATTCATTCTTACGTAATATTTCGTGAATCAAAATTCAAGATTAAAAATCTTTCCATTTCAGATTCCAAATTGTTTTCTTAATTTTAAAGTGTACAGTCGAATTTTTATTTTATTTAAATAATTTTTGTTGCTTATTGAAAAAAGTAAAAAATAACTTATTAAAATTTTATATGTTTTTATTGTTATCCATGTTTGGTTCTATAGAAAAAATTATAGTACATTTTTCCGCGTATTATCATTTTTTTATTATTACTTAAAAAATAAAAAAACATTTTCATCTACCATTACATCTGATGAGCTACCAATTGTCTCTGATTGGATGACATGGATTAAAAGTCCGTTTAGTCCGGATGAAGATTAATAATTTTAATTCATCTAGCTTTAACTATTTAATTTATGTTTTTGAGACTAATTTAAAACTAGTCAAATATTATTTTATGAACAATGTTATGAGTTTGTAGTTTTACTGATTTATCTTTGCTAATATTATTTAAATTATTCCTTGTTAAAAAATAAAAATTATGGATTCACGTTGAACTGTAAGTTTTAGTGAAACTGATCCTTTTCTAACATAAAAGTTTATTATTTAGAAGATCAAGATAGAATCTTACGTAAGAAAGGGGAAGGGGAGGGGGGGTTCGAGAAATATTACGTATACTTACATGGGGGTAGGGGGGGGTCAAAATTGACCAAAATTGTCCTTACGTAATTAATGAATGGCCCCTTACGACAAACTAAATTTCAAATATATCAAATTGTACTGGATAATTTAAATTATCTCTGTTCAATTAAATTGATCAAATTAATTATTAAGTCTTTAATTTTATTACTCCCCAAAAATTTTAGTATTCTTTGCGTGATACTATGTTATGATGTTGTACAAAACTTTTTATAGTATACACCTTGCCTTGGCATATATTTTCTAATAAATAAAAAAAAATAGACTGAATAAAATTATTTATAAATGGAAAACATTACGTACTGAACGGTAAAATTTGTTTAAAAAAATTTCTTAAAAGTAACTTTGTAAAACTTGTTTAATAAAATTATCTTACCGACAAATACTGAGGCCGTGTCATCCGTCTCGTGATTAGTGTGAATTGAACGGAAATTTTTAAACAAAACTAGAAATTTCAATAGCGCACCTTAATTTTAACCAATAAGGAATCAGGTTCCATTTTTTTGCGAGTTTCGACTATTGACTAACTTCACACTCTCACGTATTTTTATTGTATTTTTTTTCAGTGAGCAAATTGAAATAAAAATTTCCAATAATTTGAAATTTTTTGTTTCTCAAATTTCAATATCAGTTTTATTCACTAGAAGCTATACAATTGAAGAATCTCACTGAATGGACTATAAAAAACTTTATTAAGCGGAATCACGAAATAAATATCCATAAAAATATTATATAATGGTTGATTGGATCACTGAAAAACGAGCGTAGGGATTTTTTTGTTTAACATTACCCCGAAATTCAAAAATAAATAAAATCATCGGCTCGTTAATCTGTAAAATGAATCACTACTGCTGTTTGGATTGTTTAACGTGAGTTATTTTATGTCGAGCTATTCAACGATATTTCAAATAAACTTTTGACGTTTTTAATCGAAACAAAGGTAATGATTGCAAAAAATTTTCAACTGAATGCATCAAAAATAGGATACTTGGAATAAATGAAAAATGTTCTAAACTTCTTTTTTTTTTTCTATTAAAAATGCCCTTCAGTATAACATTTAATTTAAATTACGTAAAACATGAATGTCATTTTTGTTTGATGATGTTAAAATGTTATTATTATTATTTGTACTTGCAATTGTTATTGTTATTGGTCGAAATACTTTCATGGTAGAAATTCTCATCGACAGTAAACTTTTCGCGAGTACTATCAGTGGATAAAATATCAGCTGTCCATCGAGTCATGTTTGTCGATATTTTACGAGTTTAATTGTTTTTAGATAGCCCTGAGCTATTCGAGTTAAAACTGAAGCTTGCACTACCATTCGTTATGGTAAATTGAATTTCACTAACAGCCAAGATGGCAACTGACACTATTCACCAGTTTAAATAAAAGTAATATTAAACAAATAAAATAAATATGGGTGAAGTTATTTTTTTAAATTCTTTATTAGTGTCTCCACACATTTAATTTAGTTGTTTTTTGTTATCAGTCAGATGCTCATTATTTATTTGTTCAGTTTGTTTTTATTTCCGATTTCGTTCGACGGACGTTGTTTATTCGGCGCATATACTACGAGCTGAAAAATAACCCGGATGTCAGATTAATTGGACGCTTAACAATCGGTTTTTTGTCTAAATAAACGCTGGATATTCCGAATGCTTTAACAGTCAATTTTTGCAATATATGAACGTCAATTAGTCGGTAAATAAAGAAATCTACGTAGATGGAAAAATAACACTTTTATTTTGACTTTTCGATTCATTTTTTTAATAATTAAATTTGTCACATTTTTTTCAAACAATTTTTTTTGTTTATTTTTTTTTTTTTTTTATTTGAATGTGAAATTGATCGAAGCAAGTGAATAAGGCACGATTTAATCAGACAATTTTTATAAAAGTAAATTATATCTAAAATATGAAAAGTATATCAATAATTAATGAATTAAATATTAAATCATATCATAAATATAACGACGGTCTAATTAGCAATTGGTCTAATTTTTTAGAGGGTGATTTTTTAACATTTTGATGTAGCAATAGTTCAATTATAAATTATTTGAATGATCCAAACCAAAATATTATACCTCTGTTAGATATTAAATTGTTTTTTCAAGTAATAATCAATTTTGAACAAATTCTAATTCTAGTCGAACTCTAAAATGGAGTTAGACAATTTGCTAATTAGAACGTCGATATATGAAAATTGAAAAAAAAAGTTTATCAAGATAAATAGAAATATATTGAACATATTTTGTCATTTTAAATAATATTTTATTCATTTACTTTTATATATTTTTAAATTTCAGTTCTATATATATGTAGAGTTCGGCTTCATCTTGTGAGATGGCATTACTATCTACGTATTTCGCATCGTTTTTTTCCTAACGCCTGTTGCAATAAATATTGAATTTTCATCTATCTCCTTTCCTCACTTTGACTCAAATAGCCAAATATACACGCACAACGCTCTTTTTTAGGTAGCTTTACGATTTATCTGTACATCGCTTTGATTCGCATATTTTGAGTCCTTACATATATAAATTTATTATTTATATAGAAATTTACAATTTAAATGTATAAAATTTTGAAACAAAATCGGCCGGAAATTTTTTTAATTTTTATATATTAATCATTTTTTTTTAACATACATTTTTTAAAGAGTGAATAAAAATTTTGTGAATTCTGTAATTAAAATATATTTTTTTAAATTTGACATTTAAACCGTGTATAAAATATCACAAATATGAAATAATAATCAGCGATAATTTTCAAAGGGAATTTTTTATTGAAAAAGTTTCATCATACTGTCAATTTTCTTTATAAAATAATGTAGTTTATATTAATTGAGTACTGAATGACACACAGGTAGAAGTAGATTAATATATTTCCTGCGTGACATTTTCTGTCATTTATAACCAAGTGATATGTACTAAATGCGGATAATGCAGCCTTCGATTCGACGAGCTGGTTAATAAATTTATCGCCCGGCGTAACGACAAATATGTGCCACAAGGGAGTTTCGGTGGTGCTCTGATACAGTTCCGCTATTTTCATACCGTCTATTTTCTGGCACACTGACATCCCGACCCTCATTTTCATCCCTATCCCTTTTCGGCCCACCTCTCATATCACAATGAACTTCCCCCTCGGTCTCACTCTTCTACTTTTACAACATGTCGGTTTAAATATGGACATAATTTCATAATACACTGTTCAGTGCGAAACATGTTGATTAATTAGAAACAATTATAATTTGTGTTGAATTCTATCCACTGATATTTTTTAGTGTGTATTTCAATTTATATTTCAACTAGTTTTTTTTTGTCTATTTTTGAGTATGATTATTGTTATTATTATCACCAATGAATTTAACATGACAAAAAATAACATCGGAAAAATTTTAAGTGACATATACACCGAATAAACGTAGCGGATGTTAAAAAAATATTCTGTACTCGTCAGTAACTGACAGACGTAGAAGTGAGTCGCAAGGTTGTCAATATGTCACGTAAAATTTTTTTATTGTCACATATCAATTTTTAATGAATATACCCGTGTAAAAATGATATGATATCATTATGAGGCTCGTAATGAATATCATAATGAATCTCATATTTTGGCACTGATATGAGATTCATATAAGAGTCATATCAATACTTTAGAAACCCGTAATAAGTAAAATACCTGTGGGAACGAATTTTTTTAAGTAGATCAGTAAAATTTTCATTTTTTCTGCTAATTAGAGGAAATGTATAATAATTGAGAAAAACAGTATTTTTATCATGCACTATACTGTTGAACTACTTAACTTTTCTCCTCGTCTTTCTTAACTTAGAAAAATATTTAGAAAAACACTGACTATCTTGGTTTAAAAAAAATTTTTGACTGAAAAGATTTTTTCGTCTCAAGATAATTATTTTCTTATTTTGAAAACAATTTAAATCCTCCTAAAAATTTCTTTAATTTAATTATTTTGCAATATTTCCTGTATACAGTTATGACTCAATAATTTTATATCACGATTTAAAAAGACTATCAATATCATTATGATTTTATAAAGATATGATCATCATTTAATTATTAATTCATTTTAATATCATTATTGTGGAATGGTCATTTTTAGATTTAAGTTTCTCTATTTTATTGTTTTATTGCACCTTTGTACTTAGCAGTAAGTATTTTTTCGAAAAGGTTGTAAATAAAGGGATTAAGAAAAATTCCCAAATAACAGATGTTTAGTTAAGATAGTTTAGAAAATATTCGTATGCGTGGGAACGTAAGTATAGATTTGTCTCGTGGCAAAAATGTACATTATAAGTAACGAGAGTGTAAGAACGAAGTATGACTGATGCGGGGGTGAGAAACCCAGGTAGTAAGTAAAGATCTAATTGTATGGGACTCAAGCAGGCAGTTCCTACTTAACTTCGATGTACGACAGACCTCTGTCTTTTAACTCTGTCAATTTTTCTAATAAATACTCACTTTAAATTAACCGCCCCGTGATACCTTAATAATAACATCTTTAATAAACATTTAGTATCCTATCCAATAAAATCCGATACTACATTATGATTTCATAATGAAATTATGTTAATATCATCATGGAGATACTGTCTTAATGAATTTCCAACAGTTACAAAAAAGTTTTTTTCTTGAATTATGAATAGAAGGCCACAATATCATTACAATATCATGATGAATTTAAAAAAATATCAGACTGATTCCATCATAAGTTTACGCAGTTACTATTATGACTTCAGTATGAAATTATGCGTTTGTCACTATAGATTTGTCACGAATCTCCATGAGACTGATCCGTGTGGATCAAATTTTATATTTAACATTTAATAATAATTTTAAATTACTAGAAATTTGCTTTCTCCAATGAGAAAAATAAAAATTTTATAATCTAGTTAAAAAAAAATTCGTTTCCATAAGTATTTTACTAAATACAGATTTCAAATGTATTGATATGGCTTTTATATGAATCTCATATTAGTGCCAAAATATGAGATTCATTATGATATTCATTATGAGCCTCATAATGATATTATATCATTTTTACACAATATTTTTAATATTGCAACTACTACTGTAACTGAAATTTTCAACCATTTTATCATTTTTTTTTTTTTATAGATTCCTATGAAAAAAAAAAACTTTTTTTTTCATAGATCGTAAAAGTAATAATTTCAATAACTCCATTATAATTTTTCGACTTAGATAAATTGCAGTAAAATTTTCATGCGACATAATTTATATATTAACTTTAAAATAACAACCAGTTATTTATATATGTCAAATTTTTGATATTTTAAAATTTAAGATTTTATAATAAAAAAATTTTAATATTTGAAATTTTATAAAAAAATTTCTCTTATAATTTTTTCTTAAGACCAATAAAAAAGCCGCAATTTAAAAATTAAAATTTTTATAATTAGCCAAAATTCGAATCATTTATTATAAATGTTAATTGAGAAATTACGACCGTAAAAAAAATTATCCGAGCTGTATCTTGTAGAAAATTAAATTTCTCAAAACTTTTTTTTACGACTGATATTTTCGACAAAAATCTTAGACCTGTTCAGAAAATTCAAAGTACTAGTTTTTTAATATATTCCGTTAGATCAGTATACTCACAAGTAATGTGGTTATCATAAATTTAAAACAACGCATTTTCCGCGCAGTCTCACCGCCCACCGCAAGGAGCAATGACTTCCGAGTAAGGGTCATGGGTGTATGCTTCTTCTGCAAGAGACACTGAAATATACATAACATAAAACATAATAATAATGTTATAAATAAGGACACACAGAAATGGGTGGTCTGGATTTGGTACTACCTACTTTTGCATGCTTACTCTTATTTTCTTTTTTTTTTATTTATTTTTTTCTGTTACTTTTACGGAAAAATTTTCTCTCTGTCCAGTAAAAAATTCTCTTTTTCGCATTATAAAGACGAATTATTAATCATTAGTCTTTAATATTAAATTCCAAAGCCTGGAAATTAACATTAAAAATAAAATAAAAATTAAATTTCAATCTCGAAGATTAAACACAAGACGACAACTTACAATCTATCCTTCTAGAATTTATCAAATTAAATTTTTAATCAATCTTCTCTTCAATTATTTTCATACACTGTTAACTATAACGGAGCAGATAAAATTTCATATCTAATCAATCATCATCGTTTTTACCCGATGAAATTTAATAAACTCCATCCCTGAAAATTTTCCAATAAACTTACAAAAAAAAAAAAAAAAAAAAAAAAAAAAAAAAAAAAAACATTATTTAAGTCGATGAAAATTTTTAATGAATTTTCTTATTAACTCTTTGTAAGCTTATGAGATTTTTAATTGATCAAACAATTTTATTTACTCTTAGCTGATGAAGCGGAAAAAAATTACAGCAATTCCCTTGATAGCTGCAATGAATCCAGAGTAATTACAGCTTGTATTAAACTTGTTATATTTTCTTTTGATAAATAAAATATGAATTGTTAATGAAGAAAAATGTTTAAGTAATATTAGTATAGTGACGATAAAAGTTAAAAAATATTAAAACTTGTTATTTTCATCTTAATTTCCTTCTCAAGTTTCATTTTCCTCTTCCTCTTGTTCAAGATCTTCCTTCATTCTCCTTTTTTTTTCCGTGTTGCTTCTTCATCACCTTGATTCCTCTAGTGATGATTAATAACCACCTTAGTTTTTACAATTCATCTCTCAACTAGAATAATAATTTATATTTTTTTCGGTAAATCACAATTACTCACCGGACGAATGACGCAATAAAAGGTAATAATAAAAATTTATGTTACACGATTTTAAAATTTTTTTTTCATTATTAATATTTTACATCCTTTTACACATAAACTAAAATCAATGTCGCTTTGAGGTAATCATCAATTTTTTATTATAAAAAATACATTATTGCTATGTAAATAAATACTGTATAATACTTTAAATTATTTCTGTCTATTTTATTTTTATGTAGAAAAAAAAATGAGAAAGATCTATTTTTCAGTTATCTGAACATTAGGACAATTAGTAGCAGAACTAGTTGACAATGAAATTCTTTTGATAACGATGACCATGATGATGACACTGGCACGTAGCCTGCGTCGCGTTGCATCGCTTCTGTGCGTTCACCTAAAAAAAAAAAAGGCTTAATTATTTTTTACAGATAAAAAAAAACTGAATCTAAAATTGAAAAACTTTTGATGATTTTTTAAAGTTAAAAAAAAATAAAATGTGGTAATAAAAAAATTGTAAAAAAAAATTCCATACGTAGAAATTGTAAAAAACGATAAGTGAAATTTTTTTTTATTTTTCTATATAATTAATTTTTTTTGTTAAATAAAATCTTACCTACACGGAAAAAAATAAGTAGTAAATGCAACATGATTTGTCATGTTGCGATAGCATGAGAAAAATCATGTGGCAGCAACATGATTTTCATGTAGCCTTATTAGCACAAAATTAAGCTGCAACAACTAAATATTTATGGTTTAAATAAATTATTTATTATCAAGCAACTAGATTTTTTCGGATTTATAATGATGTGGATGCCACATGACAATCATGTTGCGGTAGAATGAGAAAATCATGTGGATGCTACATGACAATCATGTTGCGGTAGCATGATAAGAATTATATGGCAGAAACATTATTTGTCATGTTTCGGCTACATGACAATCATGTTGCGATAGCATGAGAAAAATCATGTGGCAGCAACATGATTTGTCATGTTTCGGATACATGACAAATCATGTTGCTTTGTCATGTTTCGGCTACTTGAAAATCATGTTGCGGTAGCATGAGAAAAATCATTTGACAGCAACATGATTTGTCATGTTTCGGATACATGACAATCATGTTGTGGTAGCATAAGAAAAATCATGTGGCAATAACATGATTTTTCTCATGCTATCGCAACATGATTGTCAAGTAGCCGAAACATGACAAATCATGTGGCTGCAACATGATTTCATCATGTTTATTTACCAAGACTGCATCATGTTGCATTTACTATTTATTTTTTTCCGTGTATGATCGAATTAACGAAAATTAAGTAAAGATAGTGTATTAAATGAATTAATTAAAAATCATTTCAATTTTTTTATACAGAAAAAAAAATTAATATTCAAGAAAATTATTCTTGCTTTTTATAATTTATTTGAATCAATTTTATTGTGAAAAATGTGATTATGAGGCGTGCACTTTTGGATTTTCCAAACTTTTTTTCTAATATTTAAACATATAACTTTAGATATGATTATCTTAACTCACACTCAGTTGCTCGTTAATCGAATCAAATAAGAATGAACAAAATAGAAAATAACAGAAGTGGTTAATGAAGAAAAAAAAGACAAGGGGCATAATACTTCTAGTGGATAAAGTTAAGAAGGTCGACGGGATGTTTGTATAGTACATGTATAAAGATATATACAAGAATAAGAATAAGTATAGTTTGAAAGGAGGTTAAAGTTGCTCAGTTGAGCATTGTGTATACCTTACAATTGTGTGTGCTAGGTACGATAGAATTTGCCGGTTGCTGATCGAAAGTATCTGCAATCCCCGCGGGACAATGGACGAAATTGAGGAAAATAAATAGGGAGTTGAGACGAAGAATTGCAAACCTTTCTACTTTCATACATATATATCACTGTATCGTTTCGACATGAGACCAAAAAATTTATTAAATAGACCTCTCATCGATTTTATTGTTGCCCCGAGAAAAATTTCTTCTACGTCGGCTACTCAGATCTTGACAATCAACTCAATAATCGCGATACTAGTCGAATGAAATTTCATTTTTTTTTGTCTTGACAATCATAAAAATGTAGATTTAATTTTTAATTTTTAACAATAATAATAATAAAACTTTTTAAAAAATTTTAGTTGAGAATAGAGATACAATCAAAAATGTGTCTAGCCTGTGGAATAAATATTGTGCGTCATTGCAGTGAAGAAAACTTTGGTTGGTTGTTGCCAACGCGATCTAAATCTCCGGTACTCTATTCTGCCTTTCGAATATATAATGGTCTCCTGCCCAAAACAAATTGGTAAAAGAGAAAAGGATATGTTGTGTCGTAAAGTGAGAAAGCTTTAATATAACAGACATAGCCGAGAGAATGGAACTCGGGGTAAAGGTTAAAGAGAAAAGAAACAGAATAAAAAAATTTCCAAGGGTGAAAGTGGTGTGAGCTTTTTCTGTACTCATGAGACTGCTCGAAAAATATTTCAATATATTGATTTGGTATTTTTATATTTTATTACTAATTACTAATTGTCTTTATTATTATTTTTTTTTTTAAGCTTTACTCTTATCTAAGGCCTTGTTTTTTAAAGAAAAATATAATTAGCTTTATTCGCCTTTATGATGCCTTGTTTAATTAAATTTAATCGTCAAATTATCTCCAGATCTCGCATTAAGAAAGAAAGATCTATAAAAAGTACGCTAAGATGACAGCAGAGAGGCTGAGGGTCGCTCAGACAGGCTAAAAAAAATTTCTTGAGATACAGAGGAAAGGGGAGTTAAAAATGATAAAATAGGAGTAGGTAGATACTGTTTCTATCTCTCTAACTTTTGATATATGCATGACGTTATTTACGATTGCATAAGAATTAGCTCGTGGTATATCCAATTCAGAGGTGGATGAAAAATAAATAAACTCGATGTCGAGGGTAGAGTAAGTTTGTAAGATGGCAGTCTACATTTTTTGGTAATAAAATTTCAAAATTTAAGTTCTTTTAATGGAAATGCTTTTGGAGAAAGTATGAGACTCTTTATCATCGGATTTTTCACGTTTTATTTTATTTATAAAAAGTTAAATTATTATAGTAGACTAAATCTTTGAGAATTCGTCAATTTAAGGGTGGAGAAGAATTATAATACCTAAAAAGAAAATATTTCTACACAATTTTTTATTGAAAAAATTTCAATTAAACAATTAAAAAAAAAAATTTCACATGTAAAAAACTTGAAAATCTATAAGTGCAATTTTTTAGAAATATCTTTTTAGTTGTAATTTAATTAATAAAAAAAATCAAAAATTTTTAGACGTCTGCTAACTTCAGTGTCATTTATTTATTTATTATTCAATTTTAAAAATTACTAAAGAATTTAAAGGAAAAAATTTTTTTAGAATTGTTCTTAAAGCTTTTTAAAAAATAATTTGAGAAAAAAGTTATCTTTATCTGATTTTAAAAGCAACTATGTATAACCTTTTTGTAAGAGTCTTAAAAGAGAAATAAAATACCGAGTATTAAGAAGAATGATCGTAGATCACGTTCTAGCTATTTGTCTAGCTGATCTTCTCGGGAGGGATCGGTAGGTTACCTCTATGTATAAAGGGTTTAGAAGTGAAAGAATGGAGCTGAAAAATGGTCGAGGTCAAAGGCGAAGATTCGTCTAAAAAATATCACCGAATTTATTAAAAATTCAAGAGTTGTATTTTCACATTTCGAAAAATCGGAAAAAATATTAATAATTGTGAAAAGCCCACGACGGACCGAGTTTAGAAGTTGATGGAAAGATAGTAATTTTTGTTAAAAAATTTTCAAAAAAATTAAAATGTACAATTACATTGAAAAAAAATGTTTAAAAGTTAAAAACTCAATAATTTTTTTTCTCGAACCACTTTTTTATTTAATTTTGTAAAAATAGTTGTTAAAAAAATTTTTTAAATAATCAGTGATTATTTTTTTATCTGTCAGTGTACTTCTTGTAGCATTCATATGCATATTATGTCTGTCGGATACAAATTATTGTGACGAAACACGGGATCTTAATTTTTAGGCGAGAGTAGAGCATACCTACACTCATGCAAAAAATTGCAGAAATAAAAAAAAAAAGTTTATCAAATCGTCCGATTCGACCTAGCATGCCCCATATATATTTACTGAAATTGGAATATACTGAGATTGATAAATGAAAATTCAAGGGATATCAAGTGTATAACTACATAAGCATGTTGCTCTCTATTTTCATGAATTTTCCGTCGGAAGTTATAGCGCAGTTGCTCTATGAAGCAAAGTCGCATTTTTACATAATTCAACTCCCATCTACCATCTAGAATCTGGCATCCAGCATCCACTATCTAGCTGTTATAATATCATATATTTATATACGTACAAAACTGTTCCTGTTTATACCGCCCGGAATCTCGTCTCTATCTCTACCGCTATCTCTATCTGTCTTGCAGAATCGGTACCAAATTTTTTGCAGCAACACATACGCAGTCTACGTAAGTACGAGTACTCACTTTAGTCACGATAAATCAAAACTTTTGGTGACTATTCTCGTTTCACAGTTTCGCAGATTACAAATTTACGTTGTTTTACAAATATATTATACTGTTTTAATCTCCTTTTTGAACCAACTATAATAAATAATTTTGATTTATCTACAAGTAGCTTTTCATTTTTTATGTTTTACTAATTTTCCACTAATTCATCAGTGGATGAAGGTGTTATGTCCCACTTACTCTAGTTTTTTTTTTACGTACATATAAGTGTTTATTTTAGCGACCCATATTCTGACTTTTCATTTTATAACAATACCTAAAACTTAACTCTCTTCTAGGGAGAAGATTTAGCGACCATGCGCCACCTGTCGGGAATTTTTGACACTAACTTTTGTCAAAAAATTATATATTGACAGATAATCATATTAGGCTTCATATAAGCATATCAAGTCGTATCAAGACTTATTAAAAATTATGGATGGACATATCAGACAATTTTTTTGACCGGACTTAACATTATATGTACAATAAAAGCTTAAAGTAAATTTAAAATTTTTTATTGGTCATTTCTTGTCAAATCGATCAATAGTTGGAATCGTCTCTTTTTCAATTGAATTAAAATTAAAAGTTTTTTGAAAATTATTCATTATTAAAATTTTTATTATTTTTTAAATTTATCTTCAAATTTTTAAAAAGCTTAACAATTTTAGCGTCGCATTTTTTTAATTTGATAAATATGAATTAAATTTTGATAAAAATATTTTTTTTTTCTACTTTGAAGTCAATTATAGTAAAAAAAAAATGTAATTTCATTTTATGCAGAAAAAATAAATTTTATGACATTAAAATGTAACAATAGAAGCATGTATCAAAATATTAGCTGCTAAAATCAAGATTTTAAAAAACCAAAAATTGAAAAAAAACATTTACTTATTTATTTTTTTTTTTTGTAATAATTTTAAGGATATTTGTTAATTTAAAAAGATAGTCTAACATTAATTTGCTGTAAATTCACTCAAAAAATCTAAACATTAAAAAAAATTCAATTTACCTTGTTCAACAATTAACAGAATAGTATCAGCTCTTCCCTCAGTCGGTCGACAGGTGTATTTACCCATGTCTTCCATAGTCACTGACGCGAGAGTTACTTCGGAGCTTGTGCGCCCAGCAACTCGTTCTGTCTCAATGACTAAACCACCGCGTCCCGGCTGTGAAAAAAAATGTGAATGATAAAAGTCAAGAGGGAGTGTAAAATAAATAAAAAAGTAATATCGTTGGCGCGTTGATTTATTATAGAAAAAAAATAAAAATAAAATAAAACAAGAGGTAGATTAAAGTCGAGTAGAAGATGATGAGACCGAGTGAAAGAAAAATGATGAAGAAAAATATAAATCTAGAGTGTAGAGTATAAAATACTGAAGCTGTGTACAACCCGTCGACGTCTGCTATCGGTGGATATATCAGTGTGTGAGGATGTGTTATATTTGTACATGAGACTGTGTATCATCGGAGAGTCGAATTACCTGGAATGTCAGGAGTTTGTTGTCTCGCAGCCATTGTGCGCCTCTGATGGGCCGCGGCTGATACGGAGACGTTATTATGCACCTTAGGGTGATCGTCGAACCTGATGGCACCCGTTGCTCCCGTGGACCCATTATTGTTGCGACTGGAGCTGTACTTTCGTAACCTGAATGGACAATACTCATGTCAATAGATCATGATTATTATTATTATAAATTATATTATATTATGTTAAACACCTTTTATGTGACATGTTACTGTCATGATTATAGCCAGCGATATTAAATCGTAAGTCATAAGTCAATTTATTTATGAAATTTTTTATCATTTTTTGTATTATTGCAATTATGAAGAAAAATCTTGATTAAAAATTTTACGGTCTTGAATTCTTGGCTTAAGAGATTTTTATCTTCAGTCGACAACTACACAAAAAAGGTTCATTTGAGCCGAGAAAATATTTATTTGAGCAAAAAAAGTAAATTTATCAAAAAATTATAGACCTTTTTTGAAGAGCGTTTAATTTTGTATAAAAAAGTTAACAATATTTTTTGTTAAGTTGCTCGTAAAGGCGAGATATAAAATTCTTAAGTTTGAAAATATTTCTTTTCTTGTTATTTAAATAAAAAATTGTTAAATTATTAAATAAATTTTTTGTTAAATTATTAAATTGTTAATTTATTGTCGAAAATTCAAAAAATTCAAATTACATTTTTACAAAATTGAATTTCTCCAAGCTAGAGTAAAATTTTGAAAAAAATATTTTTTTTTAATCAAGTAAAAATTTTTAACGCTCATAATAAAATAGTAATTATCAATATCTATTAAAACTAATTAGTTAGTAAAACAAATGTCAAAGTTTGAAGTACTAATGACTTATGTAATGAATGAGTACAGAAGGAAACGATTCAAAATGGTAGATAATAATGCATAGTAATAATGATAAAGACAACAGTGAAACGTCATAATATTCTCTTTGGGCCGGAGCAAATATAATATCCCACTGGATTAAATTAACTCCAATAGGATTATCTTTAATACATGTTGTCTTTAGGTATTTCGAAGAGAATAAGCGACCTACATAGGTAAAATATTTTTGTGAATTTATTTTAACATCCGGAAATTAAATATCATGGATGATAAATTAATTTCTTTTTGTTTTTAATTAATAAAATGATGGGTATTTTTTTATTCGAGAAAAATTTTTTCGATAAAAATAATTCACTCAGTGAATTCAATAGAAAGTAAATATATATATATATATATATATATATATATATATATTGTTTGATATTGATCGTAATAGTATTGCACTCTCGGTTAAAATTATACCGGATTAGTCGGCAATAATTAACCGCAATCCACCCGGCCATGATTACGATTTAATGGAATTCGTTCGACCACGGAGGGAAACCGAGAGACTAAAAAAAATAATAAGATAATAGGAGTTGATCCAGATGATTTGTGACTCTCTAATGAACATTCCATTATCTCATTCTTCACTGGTTCACTGGATTCATCGGTTAAACATGACATATTTCTGTGTAATTATCATAGTCGTTCTACTTTTTTAATTTTATACGTCAAAAATTTTTTTTGACATGACCAGACACTCCCATGTATGATTTTTAGCGAAGTAGCCACTGATTTAAAAAATGAATAATTTATTAAAATCTTTTTTATAAGCTACAAATTTTACCCAAGGCTCAAAAAAAGAAATTTTCTTTTTTTTCCAACTTAACGCATATATGTAATGATTGGATCAAAAGTAGTATTGAAAATTTTCGACAGAGGGCGCAAGATCGCTAAATTGTCTCCTTAGAAGAGAGTTATAAGTTCTAAAATAAAAATCAATGTTTTTTTACTTTTTAAGAATTTTATCCGTCATTAATTATTAAATTTATCTATTACTAAACCAATTTTTGGCTTGTATATTTCATTAAAAAATTTTTTGATATGTCATAGATGGCTATATCAGGCTATGTACGAGAAGAAAATAATTTATTGTGATTTTCTATTTTTTCTAGAAATTGAATGATCAATTAAATCATGTATAAATATATCATAATCATCAAAAATTGGTTTATTAGTTAATTAAAATATAAATCTTTCAACCCAACTCTCTAGTATTGAGATAATTCAGCGATCATGCGCCATCTGTTGGATATTTTCAAAACTAATTTTCGTCGAAACATCATACATGGGGATTTATGACCATTTAAGTCTTGTATGGACAGATAAAATCATATCAAGGCATGTAAAAAATTATATATAGACAAATATAGCCATATTAAAAAATGTTTCCCCTGTAATCAAGTAATATTTATTTTAAAATAAAAAATATTCTACGAATGGCAATAATTTTTTTTCTTACAAGAGAAAAGTCTAATCAAACTATATTAAATCGTTTGAATATATTAAAAAATAATTATACAGCACTCGCTGATTGAAAATTCAGCTGTTTTTAAAACTAAAATCTCTGAAAGATTTTTAAACTATTGGAGCGCACTCAACCGCTCGGATATTTATCCAGCGATGTACAAACTATATACATATAAATATAAATATAAAAAAATCCGAGTAACGAGAAACGTCGACGATAATTTAACTTTGTGGAAAAAAAGTAATGCCCTGGCAGGAATAGAGTGCGGGTAGAAACATGAGGTTTAATTCAAAGAAAATTGTCGAAGAAACGCAAAAAGCGCAAACATAAAATGAAGATGAAAAAGACGTCGGGGGTGACGCGCTAACGGAGAGATTTAAGTTAAAGAATGGAGCATAGAGCTACGACGAAACTTTTAAGGTTTCTGAGTAGAGCATACTAGAAAAGTGTTGGTTTCGGAAAACGAACGAGGTATACTATGTGTCAAGGACAGACTAGCGTACTTTCTTCGACTACGCTTCCTACAATCTACGCTTTTATTTATTTTCTTATTTTCGTCTCCCTCTTCCTCTTTCTGGGAAGTGATCGATGGTACGGCGACTCAAGTGGTCAAATAAAGGCTTTGTTTCAAACGATTATATCCCCGGGTATTTTTTTTTATTCCTTCAGCTTCTGCCCTCGACACACTATTTTATTGCAAGTTGGCGGAAAATTTAGCAAGTTACTTCCATCGAAGCGAGCTTGCTTTTGTGAAAAGCGCTAGTTAGTGCTTATATTAATTAATAATTCATAATTATTCGTGATTTATGATTAATGAGGTTGAACTTACTCGATTGAGTCTGCTGCGAATGCGGAGAATCATTTCCTTCTGAGACCTCGGAATCTGAAACAAGGAAAGAGACTTCTTGGTGAGGATGAAGAATTACGTCAATCGATCATTTTCGGGCTCGGGATTGAGGAAGGTTAAATCGACGACGATTAAATGAGAAACGTTTAGCGGTTTGTGGGTGAAGGATCATTAGCATTACCATTTTCTCGGTTTTTGTTATTATTTTTATGGTTATAGTGATATGATATGATGATTGAAGTTCTTTTCGAGCACATCAATCACCAATTTCAACTTATTGCGCGGTTCAATCAAAGTAAAAGGATGAAGGAAGGGTGAAGTTTATATATTTAGCGAATATTTCTTTCTGTCGGTTTGTAAATGTACGCAGAAAGGAAAATTAACTTGAATCAATAGAAAAATTATTGAGCCAATTAAATAAGAAAATAATTATCAACACAAAAACTTGTTGATTAAATTGGAAATTTTCTTCGAACATTTTAGTAAAAATTTGGAAAATTCAAAAGCGCATTATTTGTAAATTTTTGTTAGTAGATAAAATACTAATCACAGAAAGAAAAAAAAATTGATTGAATCGAGACTAAATTACCGACATTCAGTATTAATACTATAGTATGGATACAGTTTAAGCTTTCAAGCTGTATTTAGAAAAAAAAATAACATATGGCTGCTAAAAGACAACAAAATTTCTCTCAAGACCAACCAAAAAAATTTATTGTAATTAAATGAAACGGTTTCAAGCTACAGTTTGTATTCCTTCTGTTCGCAAATTAATGATGAATCAATTAAAAAAAAAAAAAAGTTTAAAAATGAACTTTTATTAAAGATATAGTGTTTACCCCGACAGTGATTTGTAAAAATATACACTACGAGCGCCCAAAAACCACTTTTTTATGTAATTATGTAAAAATAGTTGTTAAAAAAATTTTTTAAATAATCAGTGATTATTTTTTTATCTGGCAGTGTACTTTTTGTAGCATTTATATGCATATTATGTCTGTCAGATACAAATTATTGTGACAAAACACGGGATCTTGATTTTTAGGCGAGAGTAGAGTTCACGCTTAAGGCATGAAAAAATTCTTACCTTTGACAATAAGTAAAATAGTATACATAATCTTGGGCTCTGTATTAACTTGACATTCATAATTTCCCGTATCACTTTTTTTGGTGTCCTCTAGCTTGAGCGTCCAGGCATCGCTCCCAGGAGTGTGTACCGGACTGAACCTCTGGTCAGAGCTAAAAGTAATGTCGCTGGACGTCAAAATATGGAGATCTTTACTGCGTATCCAGGACACCTGGAAAAGAAACAAAATACATGAATGATTAGTGATTGTGATTACTCTTCTCATCTATCACGTCGTAAAGCAAAAAGTGAAAGAAAAGAAAAAGAGAATGAACTTTCTGATGAATGGATGAATAAAAATAAGAGTATTGACTAGCACTAGCCAGGAATTCAATTTGGAGATTGGGAGCAGCGGTGATTGAACAAGATATTATATAGGCTGTTGTTGGAAAAAGTAATGGGAGATAATATTCGACAGCGAGTTTAGTTATAGTTACAAGCTATATCTGTAGTTAACTTCAACAACAGAAGAAAATAGATAGAAGGCCAAAAAGTAGAATGAGAGTAGAGGAAAATGCAACAAACGTGGCTGGCAAACTGGTCCGCGGCTTATCCGATCCTCGTATTTTTCAGTATTCGACTACTCCTATAGTTATAGAGACGAACGTTCGGATATTCGGATATTAGATATCCGGTTATCGACCACAGTACTCATTTCCTATATTTATTACGAGACAGTCATTTAAACTGGGCTCTTCTTTTTTCTTTAAAGTACTTCATTACTTTTATATTGTTAGGATGAAAAAACATTTTTCAATAATCGATAGATAAACAATTGATATTTACTCGATGCCATAAGTCACCTGCTCTACGAGTTATTAAAGTTTTTTTAAGATTAACTAGTAATCACCGATACTTGGATATTACAATTGGAAACTTTAATAAAGAAATTTGGAAAATTCAAAAGAGCATGACTTGATCCATTTAATTTTTAATATAAATAACTTTGTTTTTTTTTTTTTATATAGTAAAATGAAAAAGTACTTTGTTTGAATGTAACTAAAAGTTTTACTTATTTTCCACATTAAAAAAAAATTAATTTGATTCAAGAGAAATATGTTCGGACCAAGAAAATTATTAAGAGCTTCACTGTATTGAATTAAGCCAAAAAATTTTTAAATAAAATATAAATTTTTAAATGAAAATTTTCTTACTTGCATAGGGACGATAAAATTCTGTAAAATGATTTTCTTGGTTCGAAAATGTGTCTTTTGATTCAAGTTAATTTTTTTGCAGTGCATAATTCAATTATTGACAGATAATAAAGACTAGTTAAGGGAAATTTGTGAGGAAATTATAAATATCCATTTAATCAACAAGTTTGCCTGTCAATCATTATTCAGTATATTTTCTTTAAAACGCCTGGAACAATTTGCATATACGGCCATGTAAGAAACAACACCATTACAATTAGGGCTTATTTTAATATTATTTTTTATCTAAAATATTAACATAATAGGAATTCAAATTGCGCGCATACGCGCGCGCTTTAATCCTAACCAATAAGGAATCAGTAACCATTTTTTCGATATTTTCGATACTACAATAACTTCATTCAATCATCAATTTTATATTATAGGATTATAGGATATACAATATAGTCTTATTGTTTAAGTAACTATCCAAAACTCATATTATTCTAATACACTTCAAATATTTTTTTTTATAGTAAAAATAGCCTTTTTTTAAATGTTTTATAGAAAATCTCCTTGAATAATAATAAACATCAAAATTTATCAATAGTTTTCTGTTTTTTATAAATATCTTTCAAAGATCCCGCTTTAGAGCTAAATAAAATGAAAGTTCAAGTTTTAGGACATTTTTAGATTAATAACAATAATAAATTCTTCTGGTTATAAAATTACAAATAAAAAACATCCCACGGACATTTCCTCAATAGTGCACTGAAAAAAAAATTAACTTGATTCGAGAGGAAAATTCTTGAACCAAGAAAATAATTTTGAAGAGGATAATTGTCTTGAATCAAGATGAAAACTTCTTGAATCAAGTAAAAATTTCTTAGTTTAAGAATTTTTTTACTTAAATCAAGAAGATGAAGTTTTTCAAAATTATGTACTTGATTCAAGTGTTTTTTTATTTTTCTCTTTTTGTATATCTTCTACTTATGCTGTCATTTTGAGTCACAATCTGTCATTTTAATAATGACTATGTTTATGGTTTTACATGTACTTTAATTATATTCTTTTATATTTTTGCCATCTGACTTTTTGCTTTGGCATTTAAATCTGAATAAATACACTGAAAAAAAAGTTTTTTTATACCCGGAATACTGAATATTTTTTAGTCGAGTTTTCTTGTACGAAGTAAAAGTCAAGTTAAATATTTTAGATTTAAGAAAACTGGTATTTTAAATTTGAGAATACCAAGTTTTTTAACAGGACTAAAACTAAATTCTATATTACCATAGCAACCGTGACGGTGGCGCCACTATTTTGTCATTTCCCTCGAATCTACAGTGTACGCGTGTTTTTTAGTTATTTGTTTACCTCGTGCCTGAGTCTAGTTACCTAAATATTTATTTGTGTAAATTAAATAATTTATAAATTATAAATACAATGAGAATTAAAAATAAGAAAAGAAAGGCTTAATATACTATTTTTCATTTTTATTAATTTTAGTGTGATAGATTGTTTATAAATGAAAAATTACAAAAAATGTAGTTTCTCATAATTATCTATCCTAAAGATTCGTGTCGACCAAGCGAGGTTAAGTCGGCCATATTGATTGTAGTATTTTAATAATGAGAATACCAAGTTTTTTTATATCCAGTAAACTTATTCCTATGGATAGTAAACTTTGGTATTCTTATTTTAGGAATACTTTTTTTTTAACCACAGGGAAAAGTTTTCTAGGAGGAAAAAAACTTTTTTTTCAGTGTACACTAAATGTAACGATTAAACTAAAAAATTTTAATTTTATAAAATTAACCAATTTAAAAAATTTTGAATCTCCTCATCTCGCCGAGATTTTTAACAAAAAGCAGGTTCTCTCATAAAAAATGAAAGATCTGAAGTAGTAACACAGGAAACACGTGAAATGAATTATCTAATTCATCCCAAAGCCATTTAAAATCCTCAACCCAGAGATTTTTGAACCTCTTCACACAGTTTATTCTGTTTTCTTTTCCTTTCACCTATACAGCACACCATCAAGTCTTTTCCATCTGCAACTTGGAATTTTTTTTTCATTTTTTCGGGTTGTTTTTTTCCACGACCTCAAAGCTACAGTTCTATTTTGGTGCATTCACCGTACTGGCGTCGGACCAAATACCATAGCAATACAAGTCGAGGCGTATATATTCACACATATATAAAAATAAATGTTTGTGTGAGGAGGAACTCTATCCCAGCAGCTCTAAGTAAAGCATAATAAGAGAAAGAAATAATAAAAAGCATAAAGAAATAAAGAAAAGGCTGATGTTAGCATCCTAACGTTTTATACTGTTTGGCAAAACGTCCTTGTGTGCCCTTGCACATTGGCTTACGTACCCACAACCCACATAGAGTGGTATTAGTACTGCGAAAGCTGCTTCACTCTTTTCAACGCGACTAGTCGCCTTTACTTTTGGTCGAGCGCTATTTTTTCTCTCCCTCATCCTATTTTATATTTCGTATTTTGTACTTTCTGTTTTATTTTTACGCTTTTTATTGTGGGTATATTTTATTATGAGTATAGAGAGGCCGGAGCTCCGAGCTGCGTGTAACACACCCCATACTCTCTCAGTACTGCGTCCATAGCGCTGCAATTGCAGAAGCTCCACCAGCTTTTGCTTGCTACCGTCAAGAGCTTACTTTCATATTATTGTTGTATAAATCATGAACAAACTCGGGACGTATAAAACTTCCTTCTTCCATTGCCTTCTCTGACCCGACCACCAAGTTATATATATATATATATAAGTATATAGAGAGAATTTAAATCGTGTGTTCTATGGTTTATCATACATATATATAAATCATTATAAGAGTTTTTATTTCGACTTTCTAGTGAAAAAATTTTACGAAATTCACTTTGTTTTTTAAATAATAAAAAATATTTTTATTATACAAAGAAAAAAAAAATTTTTATTTTATTTTTCCATTAAAAATATTTTAATTGATACTTGCATTGTTTATTTAGATAATAAAAGATATTTTTTTATTATAAAAAAAACAATAAAAATTTCTTGTTTACTTTTTTTATTGAAAAAAATTTTTTTGTGTTTTTAATAATAAAAAATATCTTTTTGCTATAAAAATAAACAGTTAATTTTTTTTTTTTCAACACGAGGGTTGCAAAAAATTTAATTAAAAAATTTTACATCTTTTTGTTTACATCTTTCATTTAAAATAATTATAATTCTTTAAATTAATAATTTGTTATAATTATTAATTTAAAAAAAATACATTATTATTAAATTTGATTAATTATTTATTTTTCAAAAAATTGATTAATTAAATTTTTCTAGGGATTAATTTTTTTAAAAATGCATTGAGTAAAAATAACCGCATATTTCAATAATTAAAAAAAAATGTATTTCATTAATAATTCATCTAAAAACTTATTAAATAAATTAAATATTTTTTTTATTATGCCAAATATACCTAAACTAAGCCTTATTCTTATTACCCAGCAGTACATTGCATTTATTGAGCTAAAAATAGTCTGAGAAAAGTAAAAAAAAAAAACTAGAATAAAATAAACGCATACTCTAAAGTTGCATGTGAATAAAATTGGCTCCTAAGAAACTTGGAAATGACAAGGAAATACCGAAAGAAAAGGAAATGGGAATGAAGTGGCTGGAAAGTGGACTCATCAGTATGCAAAATGTTTTAGTCAGAGGGTACACGCGTGGCCTCTTGTGTTCTCCATTTGTTTCGTCTCTTTTCACTACAACTACCTTCTACCTGCCAGCCATTGACTATTTCACCATACTTCTTCTCTTTCTGTCCATATATTTTCTATCTTGCTCTTATAGACCCGATGTGACACCCCCGCATCCATAGAGTACTATACTATTCTCCTCGACGCTCAGTGGCTCTGTTCGAAAAGTAAAGTATTACAGACACGCTTGAATACGTGCTCCCTCTTTGTTCTTCTTGATCTTCAGCTTCTCCTTTATCCTCATCTTATCCTTATTCTACAGCGCTAGTGTACAATACTGTAGTATAATTATCTTCTCCGGATAATATACTCTCTTTTCTCTTTAGCTGTTTAACATGCTTCAAGTCATCTCTAATTTCACGAGTCTTCCGGTTTTGTTTTAATCTACTCAATCACCACGACGTCTTTGATGTTTTATCTTTTGTGTGCTCTGCTTTATGCAGTAAAATATAATTTATTTTAACTATTTTAATTCTGATAAATACCAGCTTTTAAATTATATACGAGCTTTATTATTTTAAAACCTTTATAAATATTAATTAGATTTGTTTCCTTTATAAATTCAACAGTTGAACAATTTAATGCAATAGATAAATTTATAGAAAACGGGAGTCATTATAAAAATTTAATTATTTTTATTTTAAAATTTGACAGCTTAAATTTTATGTATTCAAAAAATATACTTATAATTTCAACTGGAGGCGCTGAAAACTTTGCGAAAAAATATTTTAATTATAAAAACTTATAGTGGATTTTATAGCTGATACTCTGAGGATTCTAAAAATGCCGGCGAAGACATAAAAATAATTAGTTGTCTAATTTTAATCATTGATCAAAGTTTAAAAAAAAAAAAATTTTTTTTTCGTAAAAATTATAAATCTTGAGAAAAATTTAATTAATTTATTTTTAATTAAAAATTGCTCAAATTAAATTATTAGACATTAAAATTTCAATGTGAAAAAAATAAAAAAAGAGAAACAAGCACTATTGAAAATCTCGGAATTAAATAATGATTAATACATTGTTTCGGTGAAATCTCCAGTGAAAATTCAAAAGCTCAATCCCTCCTTCGACCGGAATCCCTCTTATATATATTTCAGTGTAGATCCAGAGAGTATAAACCGAGTATTGAACTCTCCAAGTGGTTGGTAGGGATTACATGTACATCGGGGTATATATAAATATACAGATGGTAGTACATACTGTTGTCCTTTCTCGATTCTTTCCGCGAACTCTCGTATCCGTTCTGGACTTGTTCCCTCAGGCAGTTTATTAGATCGGGGATCGTGAGAGTGTACATGACCGGAAGCTCCTCGTGTGCTTGTATACACCAAGAATCGAAATAAACCGCCGCTACTGTACACGGTATTGGTAAAAGTATAGTAAAAATAAAAATAAAAATAAAAAAATAATATAAATAAGGGAAAGAGAGGAGGATTGAAAGAAAAATAAATATGTTTCAATGTAAACGTCCGAGTGAGAAAGCCTGCGTCGAGCTTCCAGCTTCGAGTTATGTGCAAGGATTATAAGATGAGAATAAAAATCAGAGAGCTGCAAAAAATTTAACTCGATCCTAAATCACATTTACCAGATAAAAAACACATGGCGGTGGTCTTTTAGTTTTCATTTATCGCTTGCTATTAAATTTGGAGTTTCTGTTTATCAGTTATTCTCGATGATTTTACTTTTATCTAGGTTGATGACTGATTCATTGAAAAAAAATTATTTTTGTAATAAAAATACTGAAAAAACAAAATTTTATCCAGAAAAAAATTTCTTGGCTCAAGAATCGTTTAAAATAAATTTTGGTTTTTTGACAAAAGAATATCAATATCTACCATGATAATAAAATATTGACATTAATTTTTATAGGTTCACTTGAATTAAAGAAAAAATAAATCGATCAATTGTTGAGTACTTTGTTTTCTCAGTGAATTTTGGAAAATTAATTATCTAAATTTTCCTTCTTGAATCAAGTTAATTTTTTTTAACAGAGCATAGTTAAAATACTACAATGGAAAAAAATTAGTTAACTCAAGAAAAATATTCTCTTGAAAATTTTACTCTTGCTTCGAAGTATTTACTTTTAATTAATTCAAGAAATTCACGAATAAAATCAGGAAAATTTTTTTTTATTATTTTGTATAAAGACATTTTGTTTTGAACCAATAATATCAAATAAAAAAAATAAAAAAAAAAAAGAAAACGAGATTCGAAATAAGACATTCTTCAATCAAGGCAATTGGCTCTTTTAAAAATGATTTTTTTTAATATTGTTATGTTTATTCCATATCGAGAGATCAACGTAAATTGAGATTAATTTAATCATTTTCATTAATCTGATAATATTTCAATAAAATAAAACCCAGCAATTTAATTCACGTTATCAGATATCATTGCATTGAATGTGGATTTATCTATCATTTACAAAAATATGGGATTAATATTTACCTGCATATTTTATTTAATATCTCCGAATCAAATTGATAAAAAAAAAATTACTAGGTGCGAAGTATATTACGATAAAAAATACCTTTCTATCTTCACATTCTCACTTCCAATTTCCTGTAACTTAATTTTCTTTTATTTCACACCCAATCCACGGATTTTTCAAAGAAAATAGTTAACTATTTGTTTGTTGTAAATAAAATTGTTGTAAATAAAATTTTACACTGCTAATTATTTTTATTTCGCTTCAAGGATTTAAAGTCCTAATTCTTGAACAAGAGCTTCCATTAAGATTAAGCGATAACACTTTACTCGAATTTATTTCGGTCCTTAAAACCAGTTGAAGTGCTAATCAAAAATTTAGTAACATCATTCTGTTGGAAAACGGAAAAAGTTTTTCAACTTTAAAGTAGAGATTTAAAAAAAATTTCTAAAAATTCATTTTTTCAGTTTTTTTTTGTAATCAACATTTTTTATATTATCAAAAAAAAAATTGAAGTTGAAAAATTAATTATTTTTGAGAATTTGAAATTTCTGAGAAAAAAAAAGTCAATTTGAAAATAAATTTCATGAAAATAAAAATCCACTTTAAATCACTTTTGAAGTGTGTAAAAAAATAAATTTGTTAAGATAAGAGTTTATTTGTTAAGATATCATGGGTAATAAAAAATTTGTATTGACTTATTTACTTGAATTGAAAGTAAATGCAATTAAAAAGAGAGTAAAAATTTATCGAGTGTAAGTAATAAAAAAAATGGTTTTATTGATTCTTAATTTAGTGTTTGTTCGCTCTACGTTTGGTTGCAGATAAGAGGGAAGTTTACGATTGAAAGCTTACTCTTTCGGAGTTTTATATCTAATTTATTTTTTTAGAATGTGCTTGACAATTCTGTTGAGAACAGAAACTCGTTTGAGTACGAAAGGAACAAATCTCTGTTTTTACTTGGGGCACTTTATTTGCGAGGTAAAATCGCCGAAAGTTATCTCGTTACACTTTGAAAAGTCGATATTTATGGTATGTAACCATTGGTACTGGCACTTTACTTCTCAGTGCCTCTGCCCCTCTACATTTCCGCGTGTACTCCAGTTCTACAAGCTTTTGTTTTACGTCGTTTCCTTTTTCGGTTACATATTACATTCCGCATTCTATTCCAAATCTTACATTAGCACATTTGTTCTTAACCCATTTGTGTCATGGTTATATTTATTTACTTGAATTATTTATTTATTTACGTGAGGATAAAATTCTACGCGTATAACTTATTCAAATATTAAAATTTTTTAAAGAAGAAATATATTTCTTTTGTACCTCAAAGGTCGGAGGTCTCATGCAAAAGTCTGGTTTGAATTTTAAATGTTTTATCAGTTATCTTGCTACTGACAATGAGATACAATGAGACGTTTCAGCATTAACCTCAATAAATAATTGTATATATATAAAATTTTAACAAGGTGAAAGCAGTAATTGAAATCTAAAATTATTTTTCTTTCACTCAAATAATTTTGATTTTTACTTTCTCCACAAAAGGATTACACGCCTTTGATTTTTTTATAAAAAGACTAAAAAAAAAAAAATTGTTTATGACAGATAAAGTGATATATCTAGCTCGGATAGATATCGATACCTTTCTCTTATCAACTTTGAAAAAGCTATTGAGCAATCCGAAGCTTTAGTTACCGTCGTTTTCTATCTTTTGGCTTCTGAGACGGTCTATCGAGTGCACAAAGCTCTTCGGAGCTCGTATGTGAGGATAGAGGACAGAGGACAACTGATAGCTGATGATATTAAAGGGAGTGAGCCGAGGGACGTTAGGGACGAAAGCGAGACAGGAGGAAGAGAAGAAAAGCAAGAAGTAGGTTCAGTAGGTAGTAGTAGGACATCCATAGTATATATCTATAATTCACCGGCACGGGAATAAACGCGATCGAGGAGTTTGCTCGAGTGCGACGAGTCGAGATTCGGTTCGCTCGAATTGCCTGCTCGATCGCCCGTGTCTGTCATCCGGACGGAGAAACCTCTTAATTAAGAGAATGCGGTTTCCATCGATGAACGAGTAGAGGGTAGTTGTATTTTTGTTTGATTTTATCGGACATGAGCAAAGTGAACCGGGTACTAGTCGTCAATCTAGCTTGGATTATTGCTGCCTTTTATATGGATCAGCTGAAGGTTTAAATTGAAAACTCAAGTAGAGATACTTTTTTTTTTTTTCATTTCCAGATTAAAACAATTTAAAGCTCTTCTCGGTGATTTTTCTGGTTGAAAATTTTCTGTAATTGTGACATTCTTGTCTTTTGGTGTATATTTAGTTTTAGTAATTCCGTTTATTGCAATTAATATCAGATACTTTTAATTTCATTGTTGCTTTTCAAATAATTGATCACTAGGAATTATAAATATTGTAGTCGGTCTTGCAAAATTGCAACATCAAGAACAAGACTGAAAGATTAAGACAGATTTTTCTCATTATTACTTCAATGATATTTTTTTTTTTTCTTCAAAAAACTAGAAAGACTGAGTATAAAACTAGTCATTTATTTAATGGAAATTTCGAAGACATTTAAAAATGTGATGACTTACGACATCATTGACAGCTCGGTTCTTCAAAATTATGACTTTTTACAAAATATTAAAATTTTAATAAGGCGCCCAGTAGCCTGTCGGATCTGACTCTTGCTTACTAAAGCATTGGATCGGGTTCGAGCCCGGCATACACCAACACGGAAAAAAGAAAACTGGAAAAATTACAGTTTCAGATTGTAAATATTACAAATTTTATAAGAATTACATTGTAGGATGTAATATTTACATTAAAAGCTCTGAATATTAAATTAAAAAATTGAATTTTGAAAAATGTTATTTCAAACTGTAATTTTTCTAATTTTGATTAACATAAAAAAAAAAAAAAATTTTTAATATTATTTTTCATTTAAAAAAATAAGACTATCTAAAACTAGACATTTAATTGATTCTAATATTTTTTTTCGTGATTTTGCCGAGATCTAGAATTGTGAAGGCTTGGTCATCTAAAATTCAAACTTTGCCTCATATCTGAAAGCTATAATAATGTTTTTCTTTTGAAAAAGTGAATTGAGTTTTTTTTTTTCTCTCAAAAAAGTAAAACAGAATAAAACTAGACATGTTAGATAAAAATTTAGAATTTTCTAAATAACAAAAAAATATGATCCCATGAAACAAAACCCTTAGTAAATAAAATTGACAGGATACTTTGAACATTTACCCGAATTCAAGTAAAGGATAAAACGACAATAAAGAGCAATATATATGTCTACGAAGCAAAGCAGGACGGTAAAAGTACTTGTAGCAGACTCTGTTGGAACCAACAATCTCCAGACATCCTTTTCACATTCAAGACTGGAGACTGGATGTTCTGGAGACTGTTGATAGTCGCTAGTCGCACGACTCAGTGCTTGCCTTATCCTTATAAGAGTATTATTGTATTATTCGATGCCCGAATATGGCCGCCGGTAACAAACCATAAGTTAAGTAGTTTTCGAGCTAAAAAGCGTCTTTGTAACTTCGCTACGACGCGGTCGTTTATTTCCGAATAATCTTCTTGTTAAAGATTTTTCTCGTTTCCGTCTGTCATTTTGCTATTTATCATCCTTCCACGCTGCATCTACTTCAAGAACGTTTTTTTGATGGTGATAATAATAATAAACAAGTAATGAGGACATTTAAAAATATAAAAGAAAAGAAAATTTTGTTTTTCTTTTAGATCTCTTATTTCTTTACCTTTTTTCTAGGGAATCGGACAGGCAAGTTTTGTATACTCTTAGAGGTGAAGCAAAGACTAAGCTTTTGCTGGCTCAATGCCGACTAAAATAAAAAAATATAATAATTCTAAAAGAAATTTTTTTACAACATTTATTTTTCTTCTCTGCTTACACTTTATCCGTTCATTTATCCTCTTTTGTTTATTATTATTATTATTATTATTATTATTATTTTTTTTTTTTTTAAATAAAAAATATTGTAATTAGATATCGAATAAAATGTGTATTTTGTAAAATTTTTTGAAAGGTAAAATTAAAAAAAATAGCTATGAAATTTAAATGGAAATACTTGAATTAAATTTGTAGAAATGTAGATTTTTTTTTTTTGGATAGAAGCTTACAGATAAATTATATGCGGCGACTGTGAAATACGTCGGGCTTACGGGGATGCAGCGGAAATTGATAAAAAGATCTGGAGTCTGAAAATAATTAATTGGACTAGATCGAAGGAGCTGGTCTCTGGGACAATACGAAGAATAAGGAAAAAGAACAGGAGGCCAGAGTGAAACAGAGTCGAGTTAAGAACCCGAATAAGGAGCTAAAGAAAAGTGTATAATAGTATAACGTAATCGCAAGTCTGCTGAAATATACTCCAGAATTAAACTATTTTAATCCAGGTTCTAGTCTTCTTGAGTACTTTTAAAAGTCAAGCTATTATGCGGATTAATGGTAAGTCCGACTTATAAATGAATTATTTAGAGAGTCGATTTAAGTTTTTAAATTATTTTTAGGTCGATAAGGACTTAATATCTCTGCGTGTTTATAGTCGATTGATTAGCATAAAATTAACAAGTAACCTGTTAAAATAATTAATAATAATTTAATGGAGCATGGGATATAGAACAAGCTTATTGTATACATCACTAAATTGTTCAAAACTGCTGCAATAATTTAATATTTAAAATTTTTAATTAAAAATCCAAATAAAACTTTTAAATGATACTAAACTTAGCCGACGTTTTTAATTTTTGGATTTTTTTTTTTAATAATTAAATTAGAACAAAAAAATATTTTTTAAAAATTGCACTGACAATTTTTAAAGTTTTTTACAAGTGAAAATTTTTTTTTTATTTTTTTGCTATCATTTTTTCAATAAAAAAGATTCTAAAAATTTTTAAATGTCGGCTGACTTAATTTTCATAATTGTTAATTAAAAATTAATTAAATTAAAAAACGTGAAAAGAAATAAAATTATTTTGAATTATCAAAAATTTTTGAATCAAGATTTTGATTAAAAAAAATGAATTAAAAAGAACTAGAAATAATTTTTTCTTGTGGATCAAGAATATTTTATTTTAATTTAATAGTTTTTTTTTTCCAGAGAATTTTCCTCCCACAGTCACAACAATAAATGATACCTAACATAGTCAAATGTATCTCTAAATTGAAAATTCAGATGATACATAAAATAAATTTATTTTTATAACGATTCAACTACAAACGGTTCCTAGTTTATGAAACATTACAAGATTAAAAAGTTGATTGTGTAACACGTGTGTAAAGTTTGCGACACTCGAAAAGTTATGGTGCGTTTTCATGAGTATCTCTTTATTGATGAGTCGAGTAATTTTCTCGAGTACACATAACTGTAAACATGGCATGGCCGTTAAAAAAGTATTAAAATAAATTTATGTGTGAATAAACTCAAGCACTAGTTTGGTAGTTTTGCTTCAGAGGTTGAAAAATTTTTCCAATAACGATTATGATTATTTTCGACTATATTATATATTATATATTATAATGCATCAACATTTATCGAGGGTTGTAATTTATACAAAGTACCCTTCGAAGTTAAGTACTTTTATGCAGTATGACGTATGACAATGTAAACCGTGACATCGGAAAATGTCTCAAGAGTTATAATAATAGTAATAATAATAATATAATGTTGAAAATATTGTAACAAGATTTAGCGGATTTGAAAAAAAAAAATCTAAAAATGAAAAGAATATTAAAATTTAAAGAAATCGATAGCTTATCGAGTTATCTTCGAAATTACAATCATAAAAATGTCATAGTCAGTGGAATAACATTTTCATGGAACATATAACCATGAATGTAAGCTTTATAATAATAAAAATAGAGTAATGTGAAAATGCGCATTCATAGCAAAAGTTATTCGGTCGCGGGGTAAATCACCGAAAAGGGAAAAAAGGTTAAATTTTTCTCATAAAACGGCATAAGAACTGGTGGATTGTAGAGAAACACTAGGTGATACTAAAGCTCTCAGATAACCCCTCACTTTTCTCTTTCATCCTCGAAAAGCCGTCCAATAAATATCGCGGGCAGTTCGTTATTAGCGTTTTAATTCAGTCCTGGCCAACAGTCGGTAACTTAATCCCGCGAAATCGGAAAAATGTCAGAGTGAAAGAGAAATGAAAGCTCGTTCCTTCTTTTTATAATATTTTATTTCACCTTTTTTATTTTACTGTACGCTTTCAAATGCGGGACCATAAATAACGAAATAATACCGGTGTCGCGTCGTTTGTAACTCATATTTTCGTTCGTCTCTGTGTACATTCCTTCTTTTTAGTTTTATTTTATAATTTTTTTTAAATTCGCTGCTGATTCTGTTGTTGACATTACGATCAAATTTACATTTTCAGAATAATTAAGAAAAGGTCTTTTTTTCTCAACTCTGAAGATTACGCGGATAATAGACCTTTTTATTAAATAAAAGAACTTGATTAATTTTGATACTGATCATTATTTAATGACATTTTATAAAAAATATCAACAAAAATTGGTCGTTCTTTTTTTTAATTAAAACTCAATTACACAGAAAGAAAAATTTCTTGACTGGAGAACAAAATTCTTGGCTGAAGAAAATTTGTCGGGTGCCTGAAGGAAGACCGAAGTTGTGTAGGCCGAAATAAAAATTTTTCTTGAAATTCTATTCTTGGTGGAAGTCATTTTTTCTTATAAGTGAAATTTCTTGTCAAAAAAAATTTTTTTTTACTCTAGAAAAGAATTAGGAAGAAAAATATTTTTTTGGCTCAACTGAACCTTTTTTTCTGTGCAAACATTTGAAATGTAATTTAATAATAAATGTAATATCGATCAATAAATTTTTGAGTTAAAACACGAGTAATTTTTAAAAATACACTTTCAATAAAATTACGATTAAAGTTTTAGCATCTGTTTCGAAAATATTTAATATTTTTAATTAGCATAATTTTCTTTTAAGAGTATATCCTTTCTATATAATATATTTTAAAAATATAGAAAAAAAATTTATTTTTTTTAGTGTAGCTGAAGCCGTATAAGCATCGAATGGTAGCAATAAATGGTAGAAAGAAAAACTAAAAAGTTCCTCCATTTTCGTTTGTCCAGTTGGATTGACTTATGGACGCGGCGGTTGTAATTAAAATGGTATCTACCTTTAAAACGTACGACTGGTTCTCTTTCCGCGGACACCGTTTTCCGCTTCTCTAACGTTTTCGCGTTTTATATCCGGGCTTGGGAATATATATACACTCAAATACACCTACAAACATACATACATGTATGCATTTATAAATAAATATGCACATATATATCGAGGCAAAAAAGTGCGAGAAGGAACAAAAATAAAAAAAAGTAATGGACGATAAAAAACCGATTGTGAAAAATAAAAACTATATTCACCACGTTCTATTTTCGCTCATTCCGTTGCATAAAAATTATTTTCGTTCTTATTTTCAATTAATATTAATTTTTTCCGTAAAAAAAAAATTATTTTAATCAATAGAAGTTTTAATAAAAAATTCGTTAATTTTTATTTCATTATTTTTGATTAAGTTTCAGCTTAAAAAACTAAACTTTTAATTTTAGTATTAAATTTACTTCTATTTTAGTGAAATGGATTTTTTTATAGACATGTTACTATTTGTTATCTGTTGTAAAAAAAAAAAAAAAAAAAAATAGAATAAAACAGAAAAGAAAAGAGATTTTGAAAGTGCATTACGTGAATCGTTTCCTCAGTGTTAAACCTCGAAAGATACGATTTTGGACTTTTGTGATACGAATCTCGATTTTCTTTCTATTCACATTTACTATTATCCCGAACATTTTTTTTCTAGCTTCATCTCTATTGCTTTCTCTCTCTAACACACGGGCTCTTGATAAACTTGGACTCCGCTATTGTCAACTAGAAAATTTAGAATTTGATATCTCGACGTGGAAAGAGATAAAAAAAGCGAAATTAAATTAAATAAAATGGGTAAAAAATAACAAAAATCAATTACCAAGTTTAATTGAAGCAGAAAGTTCATAACGAGCTCAAGGAGCCGAATCGTAAAAATTCTTCGATTCAGCAGAGGGTTGCTTTTTTTTTTTTTTAGCAAACTGGAAGTACATCATTAGAGTGGTAATGAGATCTATAAAAGAAATATTGATTCAAGACGGAGAAAATTCTGTTAAAAATAAAAAAATATTTAAACAACTAATCGAACAAACTCAAGAAATCTTTCGTTGTTTTTTTTTTTAATAAAACTCCTGAGCAATAAATCTTAACAATTTATTTATTTTTATGTCTGTTATTTCATAACTTATGCAAATAAATTTTTTACTACTCACGCTTTCGGAATATTCATCAGAATAAAGTATGAGTAGAAACAAAGCGATGCGTAATGGACTTTTGATAGGCAATAAAAATTAAATTTATTTTTTTAACGATAAAGAAAACAGAGTCAATATTAAAATTAAAAAATTGAAGTTGTATAAACATTGATGATTTATTTTAAGATAATTGTGGGAGAAAATTAAAAATGGAAACAAGAAAAATTAAAACTCTATTTACTGTGTAACCTCTTTTTCAAGTGATTACTCTGTTCAAAGATAATATTCTAGGGTCGTTTACCCATAATTACTGTAAATATGTGGATAAGTCGAGGTAAATTTACGTAGTATAACTTTTTAATGTAAATTGAAAATTCCAAATGTGAAATGAATTTGATTTCTTTCTGAGAAAGGAAAAGTTTAACTTGCTGAAAGTCGGAGGTATGTTAAGTGCTAAAGGTATATGGAGACCCTAAAATCACGACTAACCTCAACCCTCCGAAAGATTCAAGGCAAGTTTACCCTCAACCTTTTTCGCACTTGCGTGAGAAACCGCAATGATAATGGAGGTTTTTTTATTTATTTTTTTACTTTATTTCTTTTATTGAGCGATTCCTAATTGACGTCATAAAAAAATTTTTTTTATCTAAATTTGAATCCTCGATGATAGTTTACCCTACAGATACTTTGAATTATAATATTACACCAGATAAAATTAATTATAATAAAAATTTTTAAAGTTTAAATTTTTACGATAAAAAATTTTTAATTTTGACTTAATATTAAAATTAGACAAATAATTATTTTTATGTCTTCGCCGGCATTTTTAGAATCCTCAGAGTCTCAGCTTTAAAATCGACTATAGGTTTTTTAAATAAAAATTTTTTTTCGCAAAGTTTTCAGCGCCCCCAGGTCATATAATAAATACCTTCCCCTAACTAGATCTTATTACTTACATTTACCTCATGGCTGAACAAGACAATAAATCGATAATAAATCGGTAACATTTACGATAAAATAACGAGTAAATACTCGATAATAAATGGAATAGATTATTGAATCAGACGGTTCATAAATGATTTATACAGAGCGTATAAGTATCTTCGTTCTTTCGCTCTTCTTTTGTTTTCCCTTAAGTGTATTGCTGAAAAAAAATGAACTCAGCGAAGCGTAGAATTCAAGGATTCAAGGGTGGAGAGTATCGATGAAATTTTCACTCTTTAAATAATTTTATTTCCGATTAAAGGACCACAGAAAATCTTAGCTTTTCCAATTTCATGATATCACGTCACGTTTCAGCGATGAAAAACCAAGCACGTTCTGATGGCGATCGCTTCCAGTAAAATCTTGAGTTTTTTTTTTTTTTATATTTTTTCAAGGCTTCTCCTTCCGAACAGTACCGCTAGCTCGCTCAATTTCACTCTTTCTGGCTTCCATAAAGAAATGAAAGGGCAAGAAAGAGATAACATTATATCCTGGTCGACCATTCAGGAGAGTACTCTTTCAGCTACTTCTTTTATTGCTCTTGTATAAACGGTTCAAAGCGACTCGATGGAATGCTTTGGATTTATTATACCAGAAGGGTCACTGGTTATATCCGATGCGGATGTTTTGCGATCGGGAATTGGAAAAATTTGTCCTATATCCAAATTATTTTACCATAAATAATTTTTTATATTCAATCAAAATAATCTATTCATTTTTACTTTTTTTAATCTACCTTTACCATATTGAAAGAAAATTATTACTATTATTATTTATTAAAGAGAATTTATTATTTTAAGCCAGCTTTCCTGATCCGATTTGATGGTATAGACTATTCAATTTTTTTATTTATAATTTATTACACCACAATATTGTTAGTATGAGCACTCAATTATATAACAATAATAATTATTATTATTATCTATATAATTAAGAGAGGAATATTTTTTTAAAAGCTCTTCAGTAATAAGTAATTCATTATAAATTTTCAGAGGAATTCTTAATAGATTCAAATTTTGCGATAAATAAAATTTGTTGATTTATTTATTTTGTATTGTACATGTAAATGTGGTTAGATATCAAATATTAATCCATATAATTAAAAGGATAAGCAAAATTTTGTGACTTTAAAATGTTTAATTAAAAAAGAAATTTTTATAAAATTCACGTGAATAAAAAAAAATTAAAGCAAGAAAATCATTATGAAGAGTTTCATTATCTTGAATCAAAATAAAAAATTCTTAAATCAAGAAAAATTTCTCAATTTAAGAATTTTTGGACTTAATTGAAGACGATGAAGCTCTTTAAAATTATTAATTAAATTTAGTACAATTAAAAAAGTCTTGAGGAGAATTTGTACCTTTTCTCTAGTTTATATATTTTTTATATTGTTTTTGGAAGAGTTTTGAATAATTTGTTGGTTCTATAAGCTTGATTTGTCACATTATTTTTCATCGAATAATTGGTAGTTAATCCTGTGATTAATATTATTTTTCAAATTTATTTAAAAAATCTAAACTATACATATTGTAAATAAAAATATCAAAAAATTTTATATCAAAGTTATGACACAAATTTTTGAATAAACCCGAAGATCTATAGAAAAAAATTACAACAAATGAAAAGAGATATGAATACAAAGAAACGACAAAAGAAGGTGACTGAGGTGTCAAGTATCAGAAGCCATAAAAAGCGGGTTAGCGCTGGGAGAGTGGGAGGGGGTGTGAAGAATGGAAGAAGACGTTCATCACGATTTTCTTTCCTCGCATCGATCTTAGTTCCTGTGACCGGTTGGAGGGTCTTTCGAAAGCGATCCATCATGTTAAAGGGCACAAACGATCAAGCAAACGTCTTTCGCGTACCATCACTCGCAAATTTGACGTTCTGCTTTCAGCCGACGAGTTACGAGTCAATTTTTAAAGGACACTTGAAAAACGAGGTCACTAATGCTCACGTATCCACTCAAAGCGCTCAACGATTTATTTTTTTTATTTTATATATTTCAATTATATTTAGGGGAAAAATATCTATCGGTTCTCCAAATTTGAATTTTTCTCGCAGATAATTTATTTTTTAATTAAATTAAAGTGGAGATATTTTAAAAATAAAATAAAATTCTATTACGGTGGAATTTAAAATGAAGTCGGCTGCTTTGAATATTATTGAAGCGCAAAAATAACTCTATAATGAAAAAAAAACATGAAACAGATTTTTCAATAGAAAATAAATCAATTAATACTTGGGATGATGTATAAAAGAGTTTGCATAGTGCGTGGGAATTCTAGTCTGAAAAATTTTCCATCAGAAAAATTCTTTGATCGGGTTTTAATCAACGAGTCCACAAGTTTTGTGTTTTTGACGATGGGAGAAAGCCTCACGACAAGTTGATTGGCGGAATTGGCAAGCTTTGTTTAACGTCCCGCAACGCTAATCGAGTAACTGTACACGCACTGTTAAAAAATACGGATAAAAAGAAGAAAACCAAAGCTTGGGTGTGCCACTGGCCGCTTGCAGTGCTCGAAAAAATACAGAGGAGTTGAATAAATAGAATAAATAGAGGGGATGACCGAAAAATAGGAAAATAAAAACTAACGCGGAACGAGAAATAAAATAAACCCAAATGAAAATAAATGAAACAATGGACACGCACGGATAGGATTTCGGTACCAAGGATCAATGATTTCCAATAGCGCCAAGTGGCTCTTTAAATGTTTAGTCAAGCATACACCCAATAAAAGTGTCTGTTAATTTGCGTCAGTAAATAAATTAACCTATATTGCTAATTCCTATTTTAGTTTAATTTATTTTATGCTTTAGGTTAAAGTTATTATTTTATTAATTATTAGATTATTACTCACGACTTTGTCACCCAAATCCCGGACTTTGCACGGCAAATAAACAGTCTGTCCAACTAAGGCCGTTACATTGGTGACTGTTTGCTCGAATATCGGTAGCTCTTCGTTTTCTTGAGACTCTTCGGATTCTTGATACTTTTTTTGAAACCTCTCTGACTTTCCCAATGGTACTAAAACATAAAAATAGTATTTTGAAATTATAAATTAGAAAAAAAGACACTTTTAATTTTGTCGGCTGAAAGATCTTGTTGGACGAGAATGCAGAGGGATGATTTTTTAAAAAATTAAAAGATTAATGGATACTTAAGTATCCAATTGGGTGAAGTCTTATAGCCGAGGCCGTATCTCGTGATGATTAACTTTATCAGCCGGTCGGTTCTTAGCGTGAATTTATAAGGCTAATCAAGCCGTTGCAGCGGAATGAAAGCGCCTTTTTTATTATTTATAAAATATCCAGCTAATTGAGCAATTTATTTTATTGGGGTGTATATTTTAAAATGACAAATAAAGTGTTTGTTCACTGGTACCGATAATTTTATAGCCAGGGTCAGTTTTTAAACGTTCATTTACCCAAAACTAACGCTAATTGGTTGAAGTGATTACACTGGAGTGTTCTGCAATTTCTTAACCTCTGGAGCTCAATAATTGTTAATTATAAAATGTAATAATTTATTTAGTTTTGTACGGTAAATGAATCATATCGAACTTCCAACTGGTATTTATACTGAAATATTTTATAAATTATCAAATTTTACTGCCGAGCGCAGAAATATCGGCTGATAAAATACTGGGGCAGTGACCTTTAATTATAGGACAAGTGTTTTTTAGTTATTTTACGAGGACATTAGTGTACTCGGCAATTGTATTTTTTTTTTTATAATAAAATATACGATAGCAATCAGTTATATTTATTTTGACATTTAAAACACTAATTGAGAAATTAAAAAAATTGTACAATCTTTTGAATATTTTATTATTGAACATTTTTCGCTTCATTGAGTGAATGATGTGACTTTTATGAAATACACAGTAAAAAATATTGTGTAAAATCAACACAGTTTGTGTGTTAAAAACGGTTGACACAAAATATGTGTTGAAATTTCAACACAAATTTTGTGTAACCCCTTTTTAACACAAAGATTATGTTGAAATATCGCCACAAGAGGGCGCAAAGAATCATACACTTCTAAAGTGTCAATCTTAACACAAAATAAATGTTAAATAAACTTATTTATTTTCATCAACTGTTTGATACCTATAACATAACCTATAAAATAATTTTTTTTTATCATTTACATTTTAACGAAACATCAACAATTACCGACTATAAATAATTGGAAGGAAAAAAGTGTGAAAAATTTTTAATAATTAAATCAAAAAATAATTTATAGGTTTTAAAAGTGAAGCAGCAGAGTTATAAATTTATGAAAATGAAGTTAACCGACATTTTAAAACTTTTAGAAATTTTTTATTGAAAAAATTTAGATTTAGCAATTAAAAAAAAAATGTCACATCTAAAAAACTTTAAAAACTAGAAGTGCAATTTTTCAGAAATATCTTTTTAGTTGTAATTTATGTAATAAAAAAAATTAAAAATTTTTAGAGGTCTACTAACTTAAGTGTCATATAAATTTAATTGTCTTTATTATTTAATATTTATTATATTTTCGTGAAAATGTTTGCTGCGTAAAGTGAAGAAGTGATGTTATATTAATGGAGAATTTGACACAAACTTTGTGTTCATTCCCAAGTAACATACAAAATATGTTAATAAAGAGTATATAACACATTTTTTATGTTACAAAATAAAATGACACAAGCTTTGTGTTATTTTAACACACTACAATTTTTAACACAAACCGTTTTCGACACAAATACACAATATTTTTTACTGTGTATGTATAAAGTATAAAATATTTCAATACAAAAATACGCTCAAATATTTTATTAAAGTTTGGTTGCAACGCAATTTAGTTTTAAAATATTTAATATATTTTATGCATTGATAAATACCAAAGCTGCTTTTATAATAAATTTTAATTTGTATAAAGCATAACAACGGTCATAACTCTAAAGCTATTTTTTAATATAACATAAAACTCAATATTTTTGCTTTTCATGAAAATTCTCTTCAGTTAATTTAATCATAAATAAAAATTTCATAAACATTTCATAAAATTGCATAATAAAATTACTAGATCAAATAAAAGGAGAGTAAAAAATTCGCAATGTTAAATGTAAACAAAATTTAATTTACACGGTTTCTTAACAGTGCATTACCTTTTGTAGTAAGCTAATTGTATCACAAATAATGTCACGGACAAACACCATTCTCTGTCACTCGTCTTCGCAAATGGTTAAACATGCTACGTCATGAGTAGACTATCACTCTCTTACTCCCTAAACCCTTGTATACTCAACATAACAGTTTACTGGAGATAATGCATGTACAAAGCCGTTTCGGTGTAGCACGATTCAATGTCATTCGGGGTTGCAGTTACACTCACCTCAAATTCTGCAATATACGCGTGATAACATACAAACACACACGCGGACATTAATTACGTTTAATTTATCGTTATCCATGATTAATGTCATCACTTAATCAAGTTCTGTCACTTTGCTTTAAAATTTTATTTTTTAATTTTTTCTTTGTATTTTACTTGTCAAGAATTTACTTAATTCCTTTTTTTTAGGTAAATTTTGTATAAATCAGCAAAATTGATTGATTAATTCAGAAATGGTACACTGATAAAAAAATTAACTTGATTCAAAAGAAAAAAATTTAGAACCAAAAATAACATTTTGAAGAAAATTATTTATTGGTAACTATATTAGGGGATAACTTTTGATTAAAAAGCTTTAACTCAAATTAACTTCAATTTAAAATATAAAAAATTAACTGGACACAGAAAAAAAAATTTACTTGAATCATGTAAATAATTTTATGTTCTTAATTTGAGTAGAAAAATTTTTAAACTAAGAAATTTTTCTGGATCTAAATAAATTTAACTTGATTTATGAACAAACATTATTTTTTTATCCTCGAAAATTATCAGAAATGTTTTATCTTTTAGATATTTTTTGAGCCATTAAATCAGAAGTTATCCTTCCTTTTTGGTTAGAACAAAAGAAACAGTTTTGATGAACAATAAACACGGAAATAGATGCATAGTTATTAATTGTTAGAGAAGTGTCAGAGTTTATTAGATATTCATTCGCAAAATGTGCGTTGACAAGTTAAACTTAGTAGAATAGTAGAAATCCGCGGCGAAACTTGTCCAAAGTATTATTATTATATTATATACTACACAACTGAGCCATAGTTAAACCGCACTTTATGACCATAGCGGTTTAAATATACGATTCTCGGTCTCTCAACCGTGAGCCCGGCTGTAAAGTTTCATCCTCCTACTCATTGTTTTCAAGAGGAAACACGCCACGTGTAGCTACCGGGCAAAGCGGCGTCGGGGACATGCGGGTGCCCAAGAGAGTGGATCAAGAGCCGGGGTTGCAGACTCGACCACCCACCGAATTATTGTCAATTTCACATTATGCAACGCTAGTTTTTATATTTATAACTTTGTCAGATTTATTAATATTTTTAAGGGAAAATAAGATTTATTCGGCCACTTTATTTAATATGAATTCTTCAGAAATGAGCTAGCTCTTTTTTAATAAAAATTTGACAAAATGTCAATCAAGACAAAAAATTCTTGAATCGAGTATAATTAACTTGGTTTAAGATTTTTTCTACTTCATTAAAAATCATCAAACTCTTCAAAATTATGTTTTTAGTTCAAAAATTTGGCTTTTAAGTTATTTTGGAGCTAGATGAAATTTTCTTTTTGATTATCTCAAGTCAAGAAAATTAGTGATCTAATAAATAATTATTTTTGGATAATAGTACTTTTCAATAAAAATTTAATTGTACCGCATGAAAATAATATACTCTTGTGTTCCAGTTTTTTAATTTTTCTTAACTAAGAAATCAAATTTCAAGGCAAAAAACTCTTGAATCAAGCCCTAGCTTTTTTCAAAATAATTTTCTGAGATCAAGAAAATAATTTATCTTGAATCAAATAATTTTTTTTCAGCATCGATAAGCAGTCGCTAATATTTCAGACCCTAAATAAATAAAAACCGTAAAAAATCGGAACTAAGCTTATGAAAAATAGGCTTTTCTTGAATTCATAACTCCTCATAAAATTTATTTCTGAAAAAACATTCTTTGTTAAGCATTAAAATACAAAACCCACTTTGTATAGTTACAAATGTCAAGTAATAAAAATATATCCCATACAATAAAGTATCTCGTATCCGGAAGACAATAAAATACACTGCGCTAAACAATGTTCGCTTTTGTAATTTTTTCAAAAAGCATAAAGACAAATAAATAAAAAGAGACGTAAGAAAAAATAATCCAAGGTGAAATTTTTGTATATGTTTAGTAAACGACAGTTTTATACCATCATTTTATTTCTGTCACTAAAACTACGACAATTTTTTCACCCCCGCCAAGGCCACGTTTTGAAATTGACACATTGCCTCAAGCCAAGAGTCTCGGTATCGCGATAAAAACGATAGATGAAAATTTAAGATATTTAGGGAGACATTTTCCCAGCATTTGGAGTACGTTATTGTTATCATTAGAAAACATTGAGTCCTTATAAGTATTTTAATAAAAAGATATAATTAATAATCGAGTTAATATTATTTAAAGCAGGTAAATTTTTACTTATTTTGCTAAAATAAATTTACTCCGAATTTTAAAGCTTGTGAGTAGACTTTTTATCTTTTTATTACTTGTTGATGTTGCAAGCATTGATATTTGGTACAAATATTTGAAGCGATCAAATAAAAGTAGTTCAAACAAATTGTAATGAATCTGACGGCAACTGTTTGATTCCAAATAATTTTTTTAGCGGTGGATCGAATGATTTTACCCTTTGATGATTAAATATTTGAAGAGGCTAATGAATATTCTGTGAATTTTTTTAGTGGTATGGTAGAAAGTGATCGGGTATTTCCGTGAAATATTTGCGCTTCTAAATGTTGACCGAAGATTAATTCGTTAGTGGTATTCGACAATAAATAAAAATAATTAAACACAAAAACGTGTGATAGTGAAACAATTCAAAGAATTCCAAAGCTGTGAAGCGTTTTAAAGAATCTCTTGTTTTTCACACTTTTATTTATAAATAGTCGGCATTCTTCACAACTCGCGAATTGTTTCTTTTACTTCAAAAGAAATAAAAGTGATGGCGATAATAATTAACGTCATTGGAGAATTTAAAAGAAAATAAAAAATATTTAATTGTGAAATAATTTACATTTTCTCGGTACAAAGTGATGTGATGTAAAAAATAGAAATATCTCTTTGACGAATTTTTAAATAACTTGGTGAATTTTCACGAAAAAAAATTTTTTAAACTTTGACCCAAGATTAAAAATAGAAAAATAATTATTTTTATGTCTTCGCCGTCATTTTTGGAATCTTCAGAATTTCAGCTTTAAAATTCACTACGAGTTTTTTAGATTAAAAAATTATTTCGCAAAGTTTTCAGCGCCCCCAATACATTTTTTACATATTTTTTTGTATTTGTAAGTATTAAAATTATTTAAATTGTTTTTAAATAATTATTAACATTAAAAATCTTTATTATTCGCAGGTACCTCACCAAAAAATAATTTTAATTTTTATCATAAATAATATGATTTATAATTAAATTTTCTCTTCTCTAAATTGTAAAAATTTTCAACTTGTTCCTGAATATTAACAAAAAAAATTAAAAAATCAACAATAATCAACAGAGTCTCTTAAGCCACATGGCTGTTTCAGATACTTGATATGAAATAAAAAAAATTATCGACAATAGGCATCCGCAGGAAATCTAAATGACTTAAATTCACATGGCCATGTGTGAGATACTCGCAATTAAAAAAAAAAAAATTCTATTTTGGCCGTCTACATAATCTAAATGTCAGAAAAATTTCACGTATGGTTTTAGTAATATTTTATTTGATAAATTAAATAATTAAAAATGTACGAGATAAGAAGTAAAAAGTAGTTTGAACTGGCGATTAAAATTTCAAAAACGAAAAGTTGGTTCGGTATCGAGTGAAATAAATTCAAAAATCGTCAGACAAACTTGGAACATGAACGTGATTAAAATAAACTATAAAACAAAAAACGAAAAAAAAAAAAGTTATTGCCGGAAAACTTTTACATTGATCCGATAAAATTGCGCAGAGTAAACTCCAGTCCGAACGTGATTTTTTTTCTAGACTAACAGGAACTCAAGCTTTGGAAAATAAAAACTAAAAATAAAATAAAGAACGGAAGGGTAGCAGAGCAGAGGGGAGAGGGGGGGGGAGGAAAAAGAGAGTATGGGGAAAATAAAAACAGATGAAAATGAGTTGGATGGATGAAAGAAAAAACGGTCAGATACCAAACGAAGAGAGTAATGAGTAAGTGAGTGAGTGAAATAGAACGAGAAGACTATAGAGATTACATCGGGAATCCCAACGATGGAGCACGAACAGGAAAACATTCGTTTGTTCGCGGCGCCCGGAATAACACGGAGACCCTAAATCACCTACCCGGTAAGAGGGGAGGGTGTAGTGTGTACTGCTGGTACCGTGGGCTCTGCATAATCTACGTACGCGTGGCATCTACCGGTAGTGCCCACCCTCTTCCTTTAACTATTTTCATCCCTCTGCTCTCGATTTCGCTCTCCTGGTCCCGTTTTTCCTTTTGGTTGCCGATTTTATTCCCGACTAAACGAAGAGATCATATTTCTGCTCTTATTATCTCGATCATTACTTCCGATTCTATTTCATATTCAACAATTTAAGCTGCTACTAAATCAATAAAAATACTGCTACTATCCTTAAACTGAAAGGATAAATTATTTTAGATTCAAATTCAAGAAATAAAATCCTCTTTATAATTTTATTTTTATTATGAACTTATAATTTTTTATTCAATAACAAAATGCACTCTCACAAGTTGGAAATTTTTTATAATTATGAATTTTTTTACTAAAAAAATATTCAATTCAGGAACTGAATTAAAAAAATAAAATTTAAGGGTAAAGAAAAAAAATTATTGTCTTGATAAATATTTTCTTAAGTCAAAAAAATTTCTTTGTTTACCCGAGAATTAATTTTCTCTGTGTAAAAAAAACAAGTTTCACACCAAGAAATTTTTGAATCAAGATAACAGATTATCTTTAAAATAATTTTATTCTTAAATCAAGAATGTTTCTTTTAAACCAACTATTTTTATTCGTTTTTCAGTGTACAACTTTAGAACTGGGACACTGGAGAAATTGTGGACACCTCACGACCAAAAGTGTCTCGAGAAAATTTATTCGCATTTAAAAAATGTATATCATGTCGACAAGCTTACTCGCTTAAATTGAAAATAAATAATTAAATACTTAAAAAAAAATATAAAATGCTTTCTTACACTTCTAAAATTTAATCTAGAATCCGTTGCAGAAATGATACTTTTTCGTAAAAAATAAAATAAAAATAACCAACATTATTCTAGAATTGAAAAATGAAAGTTTATCAAACAAAAGTTTTAAAAGCCAGTCTAAAAATAATGAAATAAAACTCAGTATGCATACTTGAATTGAATTCCACTTGAGCAAACTCTATTGAGCCCAACATTTAGGATATTAAAATAATCTAACCGAAGACTTTAGTAACTCTGTCGCCTTCATATTAAATTTTCCCGGATCTTCCGAATTATTTTTTTCTTTTCATACCTCAACCCATTCTTCTTTTTTCCCCATTTATTTTCATTCTTTTCTTTCCATACATCCTATGGATGTATTGTATATAAATATATATTCTCCAGGCAATTTTCAATTGACGTAATTTAAACTTTCGAGTAAAATATAATAGTTAAAAGTAAAAAATTAATATTCATTTCATTAATACTTAAAAGAATTCAGAAAATAAGGAAAATCTTGGTCCTTTTTTATTTAAAAAAAAAAAAAGTAGAGTGTAATTAAAGAGTTGAACTAAAAAGAAGTAGAGGGTGAGAAAAAGGATCAAGCGATTTTCGTAGAGTCATTAGGAGTACACTACACATACATATACAGAGAGCTGTGTACTTGTACGTGGGCTAGATACCCAACACTGCAAACTAGTTTCGTTATGCTTAGTTTCAGTACACGCGCAAAAGCGAATAAAACTTTTCCTTCAAGAGGCAAAGCTTAAAACCCATCCCCGAACTTCTTCGCCGTCTACTTCTTCTTCACCTCTAGCTCTGGCTCTGGCTGCACGCTATATACCTACTCATCCCCTCAATATAATATACAAAACCAAAACCCCTTATATAAAGTGTATGGTTTCTGTGTTTCTCTCTATGCTGACGATGCTTTTGGAATTTAATGAAGTTTGTTAAACTTTTAAGTAATCTCAGATTTAACCAAATTATTTTATTTTCTTTGTTTAATCCACAAGTTTTCTTGTTTGTTGCTGAGAAATTTTTAAATTCGTTTTTCTATAATTTGATAATAATTATTACAATAATATGGAGTAATTATTTTTTAAAATTGTTTTCTGATGAAAATATATGTCCTATCAAATTTTATAAATAAGAAAAATCTTTGTTAAAAAAGAAAAGCTACGGATTTAAATAATAAAATAATTACTTATATTTCTAGGAACGATTACGTTAATTAACATGTGTAATTAATTAAAAATTGGATTAGCAGTTGATTAAACTAAAAGCAATGTCAAATAAGCTTCTTAGAGGAGTCAAAAAAAATTTTATTTATTTTAAAATTTAAAGTGTCAGAATTAACTCTCTTGTAGGGAGATGATTTGGCGACAATGCGCCACCTGTTGGATATTTTAAGTACTACCTTTGCTCGAAAAATTATAGTTAGTGTTAAAAATTTTTGTGTTAAATATTTAACACTTTTATGTGCAAATTTAACACTTATTCTGTTAAATCAACACAAAAAAGTGATAAATATTTAATATAAAAATTTTTTGACGCAATGACGTAAAATTTTTTATTGTGTATTCTTGAAAAAAGATTCGTGAGTAAATTTCTCGACTTAATTTGAACTAATGATAATTTAGCGAAGTTGATATTTTATATATGATTATTCCATGAAGGCTTAGATGAAAAAAGCGATCATATGAATCGGGTCAAAAGTTGTCAGGGTTTTTATCAAAATTTTTCACATCTAAGAGAGATTGAGAAAAATAAGTAATGATTTATAAAAGGAGTTGTGAAAAATGGGTGAAAATTTTCTAAAGCTGAAGAAAAGTATAAAAGTAATAGTAAAAAAGGATAGGAGGAGAAATGCCGGAAGAAAGGAAAGAAGGTGAGGGAGTGTGAAATGGCACTGCGAGGAGTAGTGCCAGTGAATCATTCTATGAGCATAAATTAACGCCCCGTCACAACGCCGGTTAATTAATTAAGCTAAATTGTCCTAAGCGTGAATAACTGCTGGCGCCGGTAGAACTGAGCACCATCAGATCCTTTCTTCGTATTATCGCGAAAAGTTTTCATCTCGAGATTTCAGCCGTATACATGTGTGTGGCTATCGAATTACACGGTACTAAACTACTTTATTAATAAATTACTCTGTTGTCTATAAAAATTACACGTGTATTTATCATATACTTGCAAACATGAGTCTCTTATTATTATTATATGTTGATGGTGAATGTCCGTGTGTAAAGGATTACTGCTGATTATCAATTTGATTCATCAGCAGATTTATATGGATGATAATTTTATCCACTCAGATTTATATTTAAGTCAAGGATGAATTTATTGGATTAGTTTTACCTTTATATTATATTTTTAGATTTAAAGGGCTTTAATTGATTTCATTTTTATGAAAAATAATTTTTAACTTTTTAAAAAAATTAATTGTTAAAAATTTTTTATCAAAGAAAAATTATAGAAATAAATTATTACTATCAAATTTACTTTTTTAATTTTTATTTTATAACTTAGAACCTCAAACTTAATTTTCTTGTAGGGAGACAATTTAGTGATCAAAAAATTATATATATATATATATTAAAAAAATAAAAATCAGCTTTTTAAAAATTTTACATTGGTAATGCCGATTATAATAGAAGGTTGTAAGCTCGCTCAAAGCTAAGATAGAATTTACTTAAATAATTCCAATAAATTCTGGAAAAATCTTCTAATTTAAGGGTGTAAAAATTATCCTAAGACATAGAGAGAATCTGTCTCTACGAGATAGTCCAATTTATCTACCGTTAACTTTCCTGAAAACTCACAAATTATTCTCAGTTTTTTAATTTTTGATCAAGTAATTGATCATTCCAGATTTATAGACGTACTAATTATTATTATTTATAATATTTTTATTTTTTCTAAAGACTGGTTTATAATACTTTATAGATATTTTCTGACGTAAGTCATTAAATTTTCAATTTTTAGGCTATCCAGTCTAATACAACAATTTTTTTTCTTCTAATTTTTCGTAATATTGTTAGCCTGTATTTCCCTCCAGACATAAACAATTTATCCTCAATTCATATCTAAATTTGTCATTAAAAAAAAATTTAACTGAAAAAATAATTCGGACGGCCCAGACCAGGACTCGAACCTGGATTTAATGACTTACGTCAGAAAATATATCTATAAATTATTATTATTATTATTATTATTATTATTATTATTATTATTATTATTATTATTATTATATAAAACCCGACTTTCCTCAGCAGACCTAATTGTGACATAGAGTATAACATTCGTCGGCTTTTCTACACATTTATACACACGATGGACTAAAATAGACAAGAGAATAGGATGTAGAACATCGGATAGAAACGGACCAAATGTATATAAATTAAATTATACAGTTTCAGAATATTCTGTACACGTGTATCGTCATATTAACATCCTCTTACAAATGCACACACCTTTACCTAATCCTAAAATCTCTCAATCGGACATAATTTTGGTACTCCCCACAATTCAATAAGCCGCCGTCCATTCGAACAATAATTACATTTCAACTAAATAAAACGAAATAAACTACTGAAAAAAACAAACCTGATATTGAAGTTCTTATGAGAAAAAAAATAAAAACAAGTGTGATCGACATTTGTAGCCTCTGTTGGAATCGATCCAAGTATCTCGCACTCGGTAGGCCACCGATTCTTGGCCCCCTCATCGTGCCGCATAGTTTTCGTTCCGCACACGTAAACCTCGAGTGTCACACCCGGATTAGAATAAGCCCACCAGTCACTGATTTTATAATAAACACTTCCTTCCTTATTTACACTTTACGTTACATTACACTCTGTGAATCATATGTGTGTCATCGGGTCATCATTGTTGTTATTATTATCGAATACTTGTGCACACTTCGCACTTAATATTCATTTACAAATTGTACACTTAATGCTTAACACATTTCACGTCGCAGATGCTCAAAATAAACCTGTTACAAAGTCATTAATATTATTCAGTTACTTTTTTCTAATTTTTATTTTTTATGATACGTATTATCTATATTATTAAGAGAATAAGCAAAATTTTGTAGCCAGTGTATTTATATAATAAAATGGGTTTTTATGGTTAAATTTGGTATCATTAGCAAGGTCTTGACTTGAATTTGTGCCTTTTCAAGGTTTCATATCATTCTCACCAATAGTCAATTTATGATGATAAGTATTTAGGCTGCATTCGAAAATGTTCTATTTCTAGATACATAATTAAGAAATGACCTTTTATCTTGTGAACTATTGACATTTTTAAAGATATAAGCTCATCCCGATGTTACACTTATCAAGAGCTTTCATTTAAGTACCCACATCAATTTTTCATATATTTATATATATTATATATATGTATATATGAAAAATATATCAAAAATTCATGTGGGTACTCAAATGAAAGCTCTCGATGAGTGCAGCATCGAGATGAGCTTATATTTTTAAAATATATATATTATATATATGTATATATGAAAAATATATCAAAAATGCATGTGGGTACTCAAATGAAAGCTCTTGATGAGTGTAACATTGGAATGAGCTTATATCTTTAAAAATCTCAATAGTTAAAAAAGTACAGTGCAATTTAACGAAAGTCATCATTTAATAAAGCAAAATTTTATTTATTTAGAATTCACAAATCACGGCAGTCACATAGTGACTGCAAAGTGTCTAATTATCACTTTATCTCGATATCAATCAAATTCGAAAAGTCGTATATGAATAAATATATAACACACGATCAAACACTAAAAATTTTTAAATGCAAATTATTTAAATGATTAAAATCCACGATAATTGACTAAATGGTCAATATTTTATTTTACACTGCTTAATTTTGCAATTCACATTTTATTTTTTTTTTATATGTAGCATATATAACATTACATATATTTTCCATCGATAAAAAAATTTATACAAGCGATGAATTAAATTTGATAATTCTAGTGATTGAATTAATATAAAAAATTTTTAGTGCTCATATGTTGAAAAATTCATGTCTAATTTTGTTTAGAGCTCTATTCTTAACTTGAATAAAAAATTCTAGATTATTTTTAAATATTAAGAAGGAAATTATTTCAAGTTCAAAATTTTTCTATATATAAAATTGACCCTCAAATTTAACGCATCATCTTTCTTCAAAAGAGAAAAAAATTACACAGTTAAATCTTGAAACGTCAGAGCAATTAATAATATTTACATAAATTTTGAAGACACTACCCAGAGCGAGCTAAGTATATACAATCTGACTGTACATACATGAGTTTTTATTTTTCGACACGCGAATAAACTGAAAAATGACTTTTGGGTCTCTACTGGGTATAGAGTATATAGAGTAGAATATAGTAGCAGCAGTTGCTGACAAATGAACTGGGAAAGGCTGTGAGCGTGTGCAAAAGCCTCATTCTCTTCCTCTTTCAACTTCCTCTTTCTCTCTTTCTCTTAGCCTTTACTTACTTTTAACTCCCCCCGCGGCCCGGTACTCTTTTTTTACCCTTCGTACTCGCTGCTCTCTTTAACTATCCGCATAATAAATGTTCTGTATAAAACTTTGCCCAAAAAAATTAACATTGTGAACATGCGTTTTGGCCAAGAGTGAAAAATGTTGTTAATTGCCATGTTTTATTAATTATTTTGTTTTTTCATAAAAACCATTTATTGAAGATAAATTACCCGCGATTTATATCATTTAGCCGGCTGGCAATAAAATTTTATTTCGATGCTCAAAAATTATAAATTGATTTCAATTGTTTCAGTTTTTGTTCTCACACAAAATTGTATTGTTTCAATTTTATCAATTAAATTTCGCTTAAGTACTCAAAAGTTATAATTAGCAATTAATCCTGGTAATTAAATTTTATTGTCTATTTATTTTTAAACAATTCTCTTTGAATGTTATTGAGTGAAGTATGAAAGAATTATTATTACAATGGGTATACTTCTAACTTGAGAGTATCAATTAAAATAATATACTGCTTTTATTTCATTGAAAATTATTTAATTAAATTATTTTTCACTTTAATTTAGCATCAAATAAAATATTAATGAATATTTAAAGAGTTTAAAGATAAAATAATTAGAAAAAAATTTTTTTATACCAATAAAAAAATTAATTTGATATTAAAAAAATTTTTGAACAAAAAATTATTATTTTTAATCTAATATTTTTTTTTTAGTTTGAGAAAATTTTATTTGATTTAATTTCTTCAAAATAATATTCAGAGTTTAAATATTTTTTTTTGTAATGAAATTAATTTTTTTTCTTTCCTTTATTTTTTATTTTAACTTTCAAAGCAGCAAAAGTAGAAAATCAATTCGTTTTTTGACAAAATTAAACTTGAGTTTTTTAAATTTAAAATTTTTTTAATTTCAAATCTTATGACGTTTTATTGACAAGGTCAAAAACTATTTAAGATTGTCAAAATAAACAGTATTGAAAAAAATTATTTTTAAAACAAAAAATAAAACGAAATATCATCTCCAGAAATAGAATCAAAAGCTAGTAATATAAATATATAATTATTTTGTAACATTCTAAAAGATTTAAACCGTATGAAATATTTTCCGTAGCTAATTTATTTCTCGGGAAAATTAAGAAAAAGAAACGAACAAGTTGAAGTAAAATTCATATTAATTGCGTAGGAAGGGTTGAAACAAAAATTAAATGAATGTTTTTAGTAGTGGAAGCCTTCTAAAAATATTTAAATGAAAAAAGAAGGAAGATTAACTTAATCTTAGGTTGAAAAAATTTTCCTTTCATCTTGAAAAGAAAATGAGTAAAAAATAAAACAAAAAATTCTAATTAACTTTAGTAATTACGTAGACGGATAATGTAACAGAAGGACCTGGGTATTCCGGGGTACTAAAGCTTTCATCGCGAATATGAATAATCTGAAGTATATGCAGGGCTATATAGTATTACTAGTGTAGAGCAAAGAACAAAGAAAAGAAGGATATATGTAGTTTTAGTCTCTGTGTTACTCTATTATGTTTTTAGTGTAATTCCGTAATTGAAATACATTATAATTTATAATTTTACTTTCGTTTCGTAATTGTCTGTTTGGAGTTTTATTCAAATATTTTTTTTTAATAACAGTATTTTTCGGTTAACTTTTATCGCATATACTTAATAAGAAGATTCTCCCGCTTTTCACTTTAATGATTTCATTTTTTGATAAAGATTTAATCGCTGGTGATTTATTTTCTACGTACCAATTTTTTATTTAATTGATTTGTAAATAATTTTTTATTATTTTTAATAAATTCATCTTTGTAATTAAGTATTAAATTTTGTCGCAACATTTCTTGAAGCTGAGCAAAAAATCTTTTCAATTACAAAAAATATTCTTTTCAAAATTTTTTTCTTATTTTAAATTAATTCAAGAAATTTATGAACAAAATTAAGAAAATAAAAAGAAAAAATAATTATATTCATAAATATTTTCTTGAGTCAAGAAAATTTTATTCTTTATCCAAAAAATTTTTTCTGTGTAAAAAAAATGATTTTTAAGACAAATAATTTTTTTCTTGAATCAAAAATTTTTTATTCAAATTATTTAATTTTTTTTTTTAATAAAAAAATATATTTTCAACATAAAAAAAGTTTAGATTGGAATTTGTACTTAAATATGATTTTGAATGTTTGTCATTAAAATTTTAAATGTTTCATATTTAAATGAGTGTGAAAACAACAGCAAATTTATATGAGATTCTACACTGAAGATTACAACAAAATTTAGGTTATAAAGTGTGATTGTATAAATTTAACGTGTAAACGAGGTACTCATGCAAGTAGAACGAAATTTTCATGTGTACTACGTACTTAAAAGTACCAAGTGTACATTTAGTAGAGCAGATATATATTTAAATCGAACGACCAAGAGAGAAAGAGAGAGAGAGAGAACTCGAGTTAGAAATAGAGTGTGCGAATGCTACATGTATATGTTTACGAATTCGTATGTATATATGTCTACTATTCAGAAGGTTTATTTGGAAGTACCGTTTACAAAACAAACCTCCAAAATGTGTTCTCTTCTATGGATATAGATATATATCTTTTGTATAAATATCTATATACTTCAAATACTACCCCAAAGTAGTAGTAGCGCGTGGCAAACAAACGGACCAGATAATGTCTACACACGTGTTTCTCTACCAGATCGTTATTATTTTAGGGGTATGAAGTTCTTGTGTAAACTTAAATACAGAGAGAATTCTCCATAGATACTTTTTACAATTCAAATTGAAGGTAATTTTTTTTTTTTTGACAAAAAAAGAGTTCGGGTACTTTGAAAGCTTAAACTTCAAACGATGAGTTGAAGAAAAAAAATTTATTGTCAAGTTTTTTTGGATTATTTTATTTGACAAACAAAATTAATAATAATTAATTAATTAACCGAAAAATTTATTTGATTTTTAATTTGTTTTTCAAAGATAATTTTTTATGAAAAAAAATATTTTGACTAAAAAAATTTAAAGGAATTTTTAAATATCAATAAGTTGAATTTTAAAATAAAATTTTGCATATGGGTGATTATCTGCACAAGCAAAAAACATCCTTACAGAGAATCACCTATATAGAGAAAAAAATTTAGTTGATCAGGAATAAATTTTATTAAAAAAATATTTTTTCTAGTGTCAAGAATTTTTCTGTGGGATTTTTTTACTACAAGACACTCGAGTTGTATAAAATAATTCAAGCTGTCTAAGCTTTAATAAATTTCAATAATAATAACTCTTATAATAAAAAAAAAACGTTTGCACAAAACAAAACATAAAAAATGTATGAAATTTTGTTAGAAAAAGAATTTTTAAAACCATAAATAAACAAAAACAAACATGACTGTGAATGTGCACATCAGATTGACGTGCATTGCATTTTTAACGCATATTACTTTTATTTATTTTTTTCACATACGGATAACTATTACAAACCTGTCGATCACAAAGCCCGAGAAACATATCACAAAAAATAATATAGAATAAATAAATAAAATATAACATAAATGAAAGAGAGAAAAAAGTCAATATATTTTCAGTTTGTATACATGTAACTAGCCGAGTAATTCGTGTATGCAAATTCCAGTTTCACCCAACGGCTGTTTTGCAATACGGAGCAAATACGTTTGCTCAAAGGCTGATTGTTTCATTTTTCTTTCACACTAAAATTTATTTTTTTCCTTTTTACTCATCACCTCTTACGTTTTATCATTATAAATACGCACAGTACTAATTAAAGAATTTTTTTTCAAACGAGTTCTGGCTTATCGAATTAAAAAAAATATTTTTTTAACTTTTATAAAAACGACAGACGTCGAATTAAAAAAATTATGGACAGTTAGTTTAAAAAGACGTGACAAGAAGGTTGTGTAGACGAGACTGAACCTCAACCTCAACTAACGCATGCTGTTAAAGAGAAATGTAATAAACTGGCAGAGAAGCCTGAAAGTAAGAGCAAGAGAAGAAGAATATGTAGAGTAGAAGAAAAAGAGAGACTGCATGCATGAGTTTATGAGTGTGGAGGAACACACAAGGTTTATGTTGGTTCGTACCGACAATAAACTCAAACCACGTCGTATATTTACGGGGAGGTTGATACCAGTTTCGTGTGGGAGCATGTGCTCCTCCCCTCCCTTCTGGTATTACACATTACACATCACACATTGCTTATTGCTTATTACATAGTACCTACACGGTGTATATATAGCGTATAATATAATAATACATGATATGAGTTGTAAAGTTTTAAATCAAATAGGCTCGGCGCAAGTTAAAGGGCTGAACGGTAAGATGCAACTTTAAGTGAGCGTATGTTTAATGTCTCGGTCAAAGGCGTCGTGTCATTCTTGTTATATTTATATATGTAGGTATTTATTTATGCGTGTGTGATTAAATATAAATTTTGTGTGTGTACAATACTAATGGAACTCACAAGGGCCAACTGTGCCCATACGTCGCTGAGATTTGTAACCACAAGCGTATCGTAATTTGTGTTCTTTTGGTTGCCGTGATACGCTCACTATACTTGAAAGCTTGCTACTTTGATTTTATTATTGTGTTTTATTCCCCTTTTCTTTTGGCTGTCAACGGCGAAAAGGACACCTGATTTTCGAGAGAAAAGGAGAATAATTTATAGTTTTTTTGACAATGGTTGATTAAGTTTAGGTGGTGAGATTTAGGGTTTTTATGGAAGAGTACAATTTCAGCGAGAGTACAATTTCAAATTTTTATTGGTGATATATTAGATATGATAGCATTGATGATCTATAAGATTATTTATATTTTTGCAGAAAAACTGATAAAATTTAGTGAAAAAGTTTTTTGATTAAATTAGGTTATTTATGATGATAATAAAATAATTTATTAGAATTATTTTTTATACACGTCAATCAATATGTTCTATTGATTAAAAATCGGTTCATTAATTGATTGTTCTTTAAGTAAATTAAAATGAAATTAGTTTCAATTTGTAAGTTGAAACTACAAAATTAACTCTCTAGTAAGGAGAAGGTTTAGCGATCATGCGCCATCTGTTGGAGATTTTCAACACTAAATTTAATCGAAAAATTATATATGCGCATATTAAGACAGATCAAGGTATTTAGACAGATATTTAGCTTAATATGACCTACAAGTTGATAAGCCGACATCAAGTCTGATATGGTTTAATCAACTACTAAAGCAATCTTTGTTTAATACGACATGAAAATTAACAATCACATTTGTAAAATATATAAAAGTAAAAAATTACTATAATAATTTATTTTTATTCTTATAAATAGCCTGACATGACCACAAACAATCAGATTTATCTATAAGGTTATATCAAGTCTAATATAAAAATTTGCCATATCAGAAAATTTTTTCACGGAAATAGTGAATGTATCAAAAATAAAAATTGTAACTTATAAATGAAAAATACATTCAATAAAAAGGTAAAAAGAATGTGGGAATTTTGATATCTATAAATATGTAAAAAAAAAAAATTAAAAAATCTTATCTTACTGTTGTACTTCTACATTTCCTAATAAAACTCAATCATATATTTTTTTTTCAATATTAAAGCCGTATTATAACACTTTTTGACGTATTACAACGTTGTTTAACTTTAATACCACCTAGATTACCTCGCGTGGACGATCTTAAATTCTGCAAGGACAATTATTCAATTTAAAAAATATTTGAATATGTTTACTTATCTTTATGATCAAAATGCACCAAAGCATTCGCAACCATCAAGCAATACTTAAATCCGATTTATATTTTACTGCAGCAGTTCGCTTTGAAAATAATTTTCCTTTGCAAAAACTCCCCTACTATGAATTCATACAATAGTTTTTTGCCCCTGATTCTTATTCACTCGAAAAAAACACAACATTTTTGATCGTGAGTCCCGATAGTCATGAATATCTTATCAGCATAATATCTCGCTCTCGTGGTTTTTTCTTTCGTTGTACATACAATATACATATACATATATACATAAATATATGTAAAAATAAATGTACATAAAGATGGAGGTTTAACTCAGAATGATTCGTCGACTATACAAGCGTCTCACATCATTCTTTTCACTTCCTCTTTTCATTTCTTTTTTCCACATCTCCAATACAAAGATACGGGCAGCACAGAGCAACTAAAGGTACTTTATACATCTACTGTACTTATTTTATATAGTTTATTTTACTTTTTCAATGTCTAAAATACCGTGTGAGCTTCCACAAGTAACTAGTCTACCTTGTAGTTGAAGGAGAAGATTCCTCGCGGAATGCTTCACGCGAATTTATACTATGTACTATATACTACATAAATGTATTCATAACATCTATGTAAACATATACATACAGTACATATTTATATTTTCTCGTGAATTTACTCGCCGGAAAATGTATAGCATTCCCACAAATGTCGTCGCACTCATAAATTTAATTTTCCTATACATGAATAGAAATATATAAATGTATATTTTTAAATTTCTGTTATATTCGACCAATTCGCATTTCATTTCTATTTCTTCAGTGATATAAAAATTGAATAAAGAAAAAGTCTTTGTTTCATGCACAGTGAAAAATTATTTGTTAAATTCAACACAAAAATTTTTACACTTTACACAATAACAAAAATTCTTTTATAATAATTTTAATTAATAATAAAAAAATTATAAACATTTACAAAAGTCACTAAAAACATAATTTAGGATAAAAGTTGATGTTAAAAAATTATTTTTCCATAACATTATAAAAAAATGTCAACTCACGTCCAGTAAAAAAGGCAATTAACAGCTAGTACTTTATATAATACATATACTTTAATTATCTACAATATCATTTCAGTTGAAAAATATTTTGCTTTCATTATGGAGTTATTTATATTTAATTTAATATATTTTTCGCTGACTAGCAATCTTGTGAATATTATTTCAATAATAAATCTGTTTTTTTTTTAATTTATACCTATTAAATATTATTATCACCACCTAATTTTTTTGTAGAACCGTCTGTTTTCGATAATTGACCTTCCAAGGTTAACCTTTACTTTTAATTTCAATGTTACGCCTTTTTCTCAAAATAGTATAGAGCTATAGCTTGTTTAAAGCAGTACGAGCGCTAGGCGAGGTTGAGATAGGTGTCGACTCTAGCGCGTCAAGGAGGGAGCAGTAATTATATGATTTTTCTCAATATATAAATATACATTTAACATTGGTTAATGGCGGAATTTATTTTTCTTTTAATTAATACACTTTAATTTTTGAATTAAATTTATCACTAATATATTTACTTTCATCCATAAGTTTTTTAAAAATATTCACCAACAGTTTTACGAGAAAAATACAGAAATGTATCAATGTTTGGAGGTTACCCCATAAGACCAATGTTAAATTGTTCAACTTCAAAGTTAATTATTTATTTTAATAATCGGGCAATCTTCTTCAAATTTTCGGAATTTATTTAGACATATTTAAACTTCATATTAAAAAAAAAATCAAGCTTTTTATCAAATGTTGCTTTGGTGCTCGTACTACCTTAATAAACAGAGAGGGGCCTAAAAAATGATAGAAGGGAGCGCATGCGCGTACTACCACGACCTTACAAAGGATTGCGATTGGTTTTACCCCTTGAAAGCTCACACCGATACTCCTCGAGACTCTTACCCGGGATAACGAGAATCTTTTGAAATTTCTCAAGTTTTTTATTATTTTATTTGTAATTATGTTACAATTAATAAATTTTGTTTAAATTTTGAGGTCATATAAACGATTTAATGTTGTCCCCAGAGTCATTAACATTTATTTGATGAATAAAAAAAAAATATGATCCGTGCGGTAAATAATGTAGCATACATTTGATATAAGAGCAATGATTCTGTGGCTTTCAACATCATGCACAGCGGTGAGATATTCAATCTGGACGTGTACTCTACTATATATACCGCTTTACCAAATATACACCAAACTACATACATATACATAACATAATATGCAATATAGTTAATACAACACCCGTTTGGTCAAACGTGCGCCTATAATTAAGCTGCTTCTGCTCACAAAATAATTGGAAGTATAATTGGTGAAATGTGTTGTTGCTTCGCAGCGCTATAATTTCCATATTATTTGTTTAAAATAATAATAATAATGTTGATATTGCATAATAATATATTCATACGTTACACTCGCATGTTACTTTTCGCTTAAATTAATTATATCTACATTGCCCGCAATTATTAATTAGAAATTATAATTAAAAAATTATTGTTTTACTCTGCGATGTATTTTGATAACAAGTTAGTTAATCCCGTGTAACTTATCATCCTCATGAATAATTTGTATAATCAATTGTTAATTCTATTATTAATATTCCTCATTATTAAATTATTTACAACCGTGTGTTTAATGTTTAATCACAAAATATTGCGGTTGATTGAAATTTAATAAGCATATTCTCTTTTACTGCTAATAATAATTATCAATATGCGTTAACACGAAGGAAAGGGCGGTTTAAAATTAAGTAATAAATGTATTTTTTAATATAAAACAAAGATACGAATATTAAATGTTAAAAATAATTTTTGAAATGATAAATTTTGATAGTTTGTAAAATTTTTATTCATGTAATAAATTTTACTGGATAAAATTAATATATTATGATTTTAAGGATGTACGGAAAAAGAATGGAATAATTGTAATTTAAAATTGAATTTATAGAAAAATAATTTTTTCAGTTTCATTTTTGAAACGTAATTTTTGTTTTTTTCTTGTCATAAATTTAATTGAAATTTTTACAATTAAAAATGGAAATGTAATAAACATTAAGTAATAAAAAAAATTACATTAACTGCGAATTAAAAGAACAAAAATTATAATGACCATATTAAATTAAAATTATAATTTTTAATTACATAAATTTATATTTGTAAATACAACTGTTGGAAAAAAATATAAATTTAAGATAAAATAAAATGAAATCTCTAATTAGTAAAAAAAAAAATTGAAAATAAATGTGAACATTTAAAAGATAGATATTTCAAGATTTAGTAAGATTAATTGAGCCATTGTCGTGGGGTTTTAAATAATGTGAAGAGACAAAGAGAGATAGTTTAGCACAATCTGGGAACTGGGGACTTGTTCGAGGGCTTCTCCAATTTACAGGTCGTCTTGTCACTAAAATGGTCCGCGAAAAGTCTTGCTTAGATGTATTGCGATGTATACATGTATAAATGGATGAGCGCGTACATTTACCGTCTATTCTACTCTCTTCCGCTTATTCTCAGCACTATTTCTGTCTGCATATACATATCTGTCTATAACATTAGTTCTACTCTGTCCTGAGCTTGAAATGTCACACACACAAACCCGCAGTGACTGAAATGTATGTGTTTATGTTTATGTATTTACACGTGTAAATATAGCTTAAATTATTTTAGCAAATTATCGAAATGGAATCTCGTCTAACTGGCGCCTTTCGTCCTTTTATTGTTGTAATAATTAATAAGATAGTGTATGATACAATGTAGCGGAGGAGATAGCGGTAAAAAAAGCCCCGCTGAGACAAGAAACAATTCTTAATGAAGATAAAATAATTGCTAGTGTGATTTGACTTTATCTTAACGAGTAAATGTAGATTTCAATTCGAAGAACATCTGAGTACGTAATTTTTAAAGTAAAAAAATTTTTAATAACTAAAACAAATTTTATAAGTCAAATTATTAACAAATATTTCAAGTAATTTATCTCTAGTTTAAGTTTACTACTTTTAATTAAATAAAATCAACTTTGCAGGATTTTTTAACGAATAAATTATTATAGAGAAAACTTATCAAGAAAATGGTTCTTGTAAAAATTAATAAAATTTTTTTTCAATCTTAAAATTTATTTTATGTATCAAAAGCGATAAAAAAAGTTATATTATAATTTTTAAAATCTCTGAAAAGACATTTAGAACTTTTAATTGAATAACAGCTGTTTTTTTTTTTATTTTATTCAAGAAAAAAATGAAAAATTCTCCAAATTTTTACTGTGTGAAAATTTTAAAAAATCAAATCAATGGTCTAATTAGCAATTGGTCTAACTCCTTATTTTTTAAAGTAATTTTTAAAAATTTTGATGTAACAATAATCAAACTATAAATTATTTGAATGATCCAAACCAAAATACTATACCTCTATTACACATTAAATTGTTTTTTAAAATGATAATAAATTTTTAACTAATGATTTTTTGTACAAATAGACGATTCTCTAAAATAGAGTTAGAAAATTTGCTAATTAAAACGTCGAAATGTTTTAATTTCATTATGGTAATGTTTATATATTTTTTTTAACTATATCTTCCAGTATCTGTTTTAAGGATTAATAATTCTGATAGATATTTCATATTTTTACGAACAATTAAGAGCTAAAATTTGCATCTAAAATTGATAATTATTTTTTATAAATCATGTCACTTTTCATATCAATTAATTAAAAAGCCTGTTTATAATTAATAATCTAAAAATCGCTTTTTTAGCTTTCTGAGTACGCATAAGCCCTTAAGCCGTACTTATAATTATTTGAAATTTGCCGTGAAAATGAAAATTAAATGAATATCCATTTGATCTAAAACCGAAGAGTTTATAACTTAAACAAAAAGACTTTAGGGTTTACGAGTGAGTTATAATTTCCAACTAATAATTAACTAAATTATACGATAAAGTTTAAATTGATAGATGAAGCTTAACCAGTAATTGATACCTTGAAACAAAGTGAAGTTAATCAAAGTATATAGCAATTATTTTGGGTTTAACAGGATTTGCTAAAGAACTAACAAACTCGTCAGATGAGATTCCCAGATCGTTTCAAAGAGCCACAATCTAGTCTGCTGTGATAAGAGAGTGAGAGAGAAGATAAGCTGGGGTCATACTACGGCGTTATCACTTGTATTGGATCCTTTTTGCCAAGGATGTGTGCACAGAATGGATCCACCACTATGGTTATCGTCTTCATCTATATCCATAATACATAGCATACGTACATGGTGTATGCATGTGTGCAACAGCACAGGGCATGACAGAGTACAGAGTAGAGTACAAAATACATGTATACTTATATATATATATATATATATATATATATATAGGGTATAATATAACAAGTAAAACTTGATCTTTGTGTAGTATGAATGAAAATAGAGGTTACGGGTGGATCGATTCGATGTATAGTAAACACTTGATGCTTTGACGTAACTTAACGTTATTGTGTATTATATCAGAGCTTGGGGGTGGTGAGCGTTATAATAAATTTCTGAGCTGAAGAACACAGGATCTTCAGACGTAGAAGGTAGACGGGCAGATAGATAGATCGGTATCCTTTATTCAGGATGTTCATCACCCAGGAGGCGAAATACATCCGGTGGATCTTGCTGCTGTTGGTAATGAAATACAGTAACACAATATCCGCAATATACAACGAGGTCTCGCGTTACATCCGGTTGCCCGCTTTCAAACCAGACCTGGATTAATTTGACGAAGAACTTGAGCATAAACTACACCCCCACGTTCGCCGTACCCTGTCCTACCCCTTCCCGAACTAAAGAAACCTCGGGTATCAGTTTCTATTATGAGAAAATACTCTTTTAATCAATTTTGATTTTTAATCTAAGAAAAATATCGATATTGTTGTTTTTTATCGAGCAAAAAAAAATTTTTAATGGAAAATATTTAATTGTTGAAACTTTACAAAGAAAAAATTTTGAGATATTTATTAAAGTCTTGTTGATAAATCCTAACGTGAAAAGTAAAAAGTAATAAATTATTAACATAACTACGTTCAATTATGAGTACTTTTTGAGTGTGGATAGATCATAAGCTATTGTGCAATTGATAATTGATATTTGATATTTGAGTTTATTTATATTTTACTAAGAGTTTGATATTTTATTTTTCGCATTATTATATTGTTTCATTATATTACATTATTACTTGAGTTTTTGTTATATGCAATTTGCAATAAGGTTGAGTGATCTACGTTGATTGAATTTTTCAAAAATAATTTGGACTTTAATAACAAATTTAAACTTTCAATTTTTATTTTTACATCTATTTTTCTTTCTGATTGTTTTCATAAAATGCTATACTATGTATTATCTTTGTATGGACGGCCGCAAGAAGTTTCGACTTCATGGTCGATGCATAAAGAAATAATAATTAAATAAAATTAATTAGTTTGATAGTTTTTAAATTAACTTACATGACAATTTTTAAGATTTCTTAACAAATAAATTATTAAAGAGAGAATGTATCAAAAAATGGTACTTGTAAAAATAAAAAAAAAGTTTTGATGCAATTTTTTTTTTAAATATGAATTTTTTTTATGAAAGAAGTAACAGGCTATGTTAATTTTCAAAATTTTTAAATACGCATTTTCTAATTATTAACTATTTCGTTATTTTTTTTCATGAAAAAAAATAATTTATTCATAGTCTTTTTCTTCCATAAATTTCACTCTGAAAGGTTTAAATCAATAAAAAATCATTGACGCTTACTCAGTAAATTTTTCACAATAGTATTAACAATTATTTGATGTTCTTATTATTTAAATTATTTTATTTTAAAATAACAAATTAATCAATATTCCTATAATTTTCTTTTACACTCCATCAAATAAATTTAATTAACGATTTTGATTCGTGAGAATCTTCCTTAAATTTTTTATTTTTATAAAAATTTTTCCTTCACGTTTTTAACATTTCATAGGAAAATAACTATTTTGACTCTGGTACCAAAACTATCGGTTAAATAAATTTTTTTTCTTAAACAACTTCGAAATAATCCAAGTGACCGCTGACCCCGATAATTCTCTCCTACTTGCAACTTAAAACCTCTCTTTCAAAAAATAATAGCATAATTTTAATCTAACTGATTATAATTAAAATTATATTGATATTTTATGATAAGTAAAAAAAAGAATTCGTTCAAAAGAAATCAATTTTTTCAAATAAAATAAAAAATTTAACACGAAATCATGAATAAAATACTAAAAGAGGCTTCCACCTTTCGTAACTAAACTCTTCAGTTTCAGAGTGATAAATCCAGATAGTAAAAATAACCAAAATAGGAGGTAAAGAAATAGATGAAACATTTTTAACGACAGCAAGAGTTGATTATTGTGCCGAGAAGCTGAAAAATAAAAGCAAAAAAACTACAAGTGGGAGGAGCTCGGGTTTATGCTGCTCAAAAGATATCTCTATGAGGTTGCCGTAATAATGACATAAGAGTATTTTTTGAAGTTTGCTTTTATAGTTATAGACAAACTGAAGAGTTATACTCAAGCTTATTAGAGGATAATATAAGTTACCTGTAATAACTGTCAATCAAATTTTTACCTCCACTTTATATTTTAAAAAAGATAGAATAAAAAATTATTAAATTATGGTAAAAGTAAATTACAATTTAAAACCATTAAATCAAAGTTATTTTTTTTTATTAATTACCGATTAAACTTTTTTAATTTACAATTAATAATAATAGTGGAATTAAAATGGATAAATAAATAAAAAAAAATAATTATAAAATTCCGGGACAGAAATAAAAAAGGTGGAGTTGCTAACGCATAAATTATCTTCTCCCATTAATTATTTTTTTTTTTAATTTTGTCTCCGCGTTATTTAATTAGACCGCGTTATTTATTATTGTGTGTTTACTTTGGCATTAATTTAAATATATTTTAAAAGTTAAAAATTATTGTATTAGCAATTCTGAGTAGACTCGATTTTAGTATGATAATTTTTTAATGCATTGATTAATAATAAATTATAAATTATGACTAACGGATAGTCTATTAAAAAAGCTGTCAATATCAAGTGCTTGAAAAACAAAGTTTTTTATAATTAAATAATTATACAGTTGTGACACTTAATTAGCGCTCAGTTGGGCAACGGGGAGTTTTCTGAATAAAATATCGGCATTTAAAACAATATTTATCAAACTCTTAGTAACACATTTAAAAATTAATTTCTTGAAATGAATATTAATGCACGAGTAAATTTATTTTCTCCGTAATTAATAACAAATCATACTTCAAAATAACCCAAAGACCCAGTATGGCAATGACTCGCGCCAAGTGTACGTCAAACATATTTGCAATCCCACACAAACGTCAATGTATCACACAAAGCCTGTTACCAAAGTCACAGATCATTGGATAATGATAGGATGTCCCATTCCATCGTTTATTCTCTGTACTGCTCCCCTTCGAAACATAACTATCATCATCTTATCGCTAAATTACTTAGCGGATCGGTTAACGACATACGGTTGCATACAATACATCCAGCTACATTGCCATTCTGCATTCAACAATAATTCCAATAAGTTATCTATAAGAGAATATCAATACTATGTCAAATACTCGCGGGGTTAATGCAGAGGATAATTTTTAATCCCTCTGGAATCAAATTAATTATTTATTGTTGAATAAAAATTTCTTTCTTTTTGTAAAAGAATAAATTTGAAATTAGAAATAAAAAAAATTAATACAAATTTTTTTCTTGGTTTGACGTGAAAAATAAATTTTGATACTTTTTAAAAATTGCATCAATATGTTTGTTTAATTTCTACAAGTAACATATTTTGATAAATTTTCTCTATAATACTTTATTTGTTGAGAAATGCTAAAAATTGCTAAATCAGTTAATTTAATTAATATTAAAGTAATTAATTTTATTTATTTAAACAGTAATTTTAATAGTTTTTTATATTTTATGTTAAGATTTATAATCAAAATTTGGTTCAATGTTTTAAATTCTAATTTTTTTGAAAAAATTTAATAATCATGTACAAATTGAAATTTAAAATAAATTTTTTCAAGTGTGTTACACTACAAAAAATAGCTTGATTTAAAAGAAAAAATCTTGAACCAAAAAACTCACTTTGAAGAGCTTATAAATTTAAGTAAAAAAAATTTTAACTGTTAAATTTTTATTAATTCAAGAATTTTTCGTTATCGATTCTTTCTCCTTTGATCAAGTTATTTTTTTGTTCAGTGTAATAATTCAGAATTTAAAATTTGTTTCAGCTAATAAAATTAGTCTGAAAACTCAGATCGGCCAGTGTTTGATTTCTTTATTCCTGTACTCTGAGTGATAGAAGTGAATATTCAATCTCAATTTTCGACAGTGTACACGGAAAAAAGAAAACAGGAATAATTACAGTATAAAATGTAAAATCGGTCCCGTCGTAATTAAAACTAGAAAAATTACAATTTGAAATAACATTTTTCTAAATTCTATTTTTCAATTTAATTTTCAGAGCTTTCAATGTAAATATTACATTCTACAATGTAATTTTTATAAAATCTTTAATAATTACAATCTAAAACAAACATCCGATGCAAATAAAACCCTTATTAAGCAAATGTATTAGTATGGGAAACATTTAAAATCATTTTAAATCATCAGTGCTAATTAAAATGGACGGTTAGCATATGAAGAATCATGTTTATTCCTTTTATTTTTTCAGGGAATAATCAAAGATCATACCGAATGAAAAGAGTGATCGATGAGAAATTTAAAGTAAAAACGACGCAGCCGAAAAAATTAATTTTTATTTTACTAAGGCTTTAGGCTAGATTAAATTACGTATCGAGTGATTTATTGGAGCCCGGTGTATTATTAAGTCAGTATAACGACGAGAAATTCTTGTTTGGACACGATGGAGCGCGACGGTACCCACACAAAGGTATTACTATCCTATATATACACGTAAGTATAGTATGGTATATAATATCCTTATCGATATATGATATGGTAGCCGTGTAGATGAAACTAAGCCTTGCATACAATCGATTGGGAGATTTCTTAGCGAACTATACTAAAGAATTTCGAAAATCCCTTGTTATATCCTTGTCATTTACCCTTTAGCTATCGTACAATATTTGATATTTAATAATGTATAATAAAGGCTAGAGATGACGAGAATATCGATCTTATACATATGGGCGAATTCTCGTTTGGCTTCTATGTTTTTATTCTGCACGATGTGCGATACAAGACGGTTATGCATGTGAAACCATAAAAAATGGTCCGCCGTCCATAAACTGAAGGTTTAATTAATTTTTCAGATGGAAATTTAATTAATTTATGTAAACGACGAATATGAGACGCGGGTGTAAGGCGAGTGTCAGATTAATTGGAGTTTTTTTTGGTCACGGAAAAAATAATAAATATCGGATTAAAATCGTTTTAAAAATTAATAACTGTCATCAGTGACACCTGTTACAACTGATATATTTTCCTGATAACAATTATTTGAATTTAACGGACAGAGTTAGCTTTTCGATCGATTTTTTCGTTGTATTTATTTATTTTTTGAATTTTAATGCCAAGGTATACAGTTTTGCTTCACGTAATTAGAGTAAATAAATGGATAATATAAAAATCTTATACTACTCACATTAATCTATATTATTAAGAAAATAAGCAAAATTTTGTGGCCAGTGTATTTATATGATAAAATGGGTTTTTTTTTAGTGAAATTTAGTGTCATTGCAAAGGTCTTGATTTTAATTTGTGCTTTGTCAAGGTTTCATATCATTCTCACCAATAGTCAATTTATGATGATAAGTATTTAGGCTGCATTCGAAAATACTCGATCTCTAGATACGTAATTAAGAAATGACATTGTATCTCGCGAGGTATTGTGAGTGTAACATCGGGATGAACTTATATCTTTAAAAATGTCAATAGTTAAAAAAGTACAGTGCAATTTAACAAAAATAATTATTCAATGAAGCAAAATTTTGTTTATTTATAGTTCACAAGCCTCGGCAATCACATAGTGACTGCAAGGTTGCTAGTATAATATTATTTTATATATTGTAAAGTCTTCAGATTCTAAGCTGATTGTTCATAAGTTGTAGTAACAAAATTTGGGATTTTGAAGGTAATATTGTTGTTTTTTTAACAGCTTTTATATCATGCTTATTGTACACAGGGGTTATTAATGTATATAAATATAAGCACGTGTATATATGTATTAAATTTTCAGGATATGTTCTATATAATAACAAAAGTATGTGTCGCCACATGAGTCCTCTAACGCTCGCGCATCTGCAGATGACAAGTTATTTAAAATTCTACCGAATTTATATTCACTGTATTATATGTTTGTGTTATGTATGGATAGATAGATTTAAATGAAAATTTGTAAGTTTTTTTTAATTGTTTGTTGGATTTTTTTTTATCACGAAAGACAAAATTTGTGTCAAAAGTTTTCAATTTTTATTATAATTTACTAGTTCATGACTACAATTCATTCATTAATTAATTAACAGTATTTTCATGCTCATTTAGTGCTGTTTTATTATATGTTTTCATATAAATTTTAATATTAATATAATATAAATAATAAAATAAATATAAAAAAATTTTAATACAGAATTAAAAGTGTGATTTAGAAATGTTGAAAAGTTTTTTTTATAATGATTATTTATAATAGAAAAAAATATTTTAATTGAAACGAGTTTTGAACTTTGAAAAATTCCTGATTTTTAATTATAGTTTTTTTTATTTAATTACTATTCTCTTTGTTAGTAAATAAAATGAAGCTGCCTGATAAAAGTTAATGGAAAGTTCTATATTTTAAATTTATTTTTTAATTTTCAGAGTGTGAGATGTTATGGATGGGTTGATTTTGCAATTGATTGCAAAAATTAGATTAATTTTATTAAAAATAAAAATTTTCTACTCAACAATTGTCTTTTGTTTTGATCGTTGATTGAAATATTTAAAAATTGCAGTATCAGTCACTGAAAAAGTTTTTTTCCAGTGAGATGTCTTAAGCGATGGTAAAAAAGAAACTTTTAATAGTGCTCTTTACTACCGACTGTTATTTAATATCCAACAATGGATGCGCGGACATGAAAGCGTTTTAGAGGGAATCGAAATCACCTGAGAAAACTTGTATCGAACTCTAAATGTTAAATAATTATACATATTTATAGTTTTATAGCGTACTTAAATTAGCAGACATTGGATATTTTTTAAAATATTTATTGCAAATCAATTGTAATAGAACAATACTAAAGTTAGCACAACGATTTTAATTTTTTGATTTTTTTTAATTAATAATAATTAAATTAGAACAAAATAAATATTTTTTAAAAATTACACTTACAGTTTTTAAAGTTTTTAACAAGTAAAAATTTTTTTTTTATTTTTTAAAATTATTTTTTCAATAAAAAAAAAATTCTAAAAGTTGACTAACTTAATTTTCAATAATAATTTTTTTTTTATTGAAAAATCATTTTTAAAAAAATTAAAAGAAAAAATTTAACGTACAGAAATTTTGAAAAATTACACGTGCAATTTTTTAAGAATATTATTTTAGTCTTAATTTAATTAATAAAAAAAATTAAAAATTGTTGAATGTCGGCTAACTTTAATATCATTAATTTTTATTGTAATAGATTGTTATAAAAATTAAAAAAAAAAATTGACAGTTGTCAGCTAACTTCAGTACATATTATAAATTAATAAATATTTTATTTTAAGAATTAAAAAATGATTTAAACACTCACATTGACAGCAAACAGAAATAACAGCATAGAATTCACTTTTTATCACTTTCACTATTCAACATCACTTTATTAATTGTTTATTTTCTCAATTGTTAATATTATCACTCAAAAAAAATAATTGTTAACTTCACAATAATACCCCGGCTGTTGTTTGTCACGTTATAATTCCGTCAGCCGTTATTTTTTTATTTTTGCTTAGGAAAAAACTTTTGCGCATGCGCTAAACAACCGCGCATGCGCAATGACACTCCGCGCAAGTTTAAATATCTTTAAATTTGACGAATCAGTTTTACACATGCTTTAACCAAAACATAAACATAACCATAAAAATTTATAAGAGTTTTTTTTTTTATTTTTAGTTTTTAATTAATAAATAATTTTTTTTTATAATAGTTTTGTTTAAAATGTTGAAAGATTATCTTATAAAAAATAATTATAGTGATTTGTTGGAAATACTTAAAGCGCCTGATGTATCGCGACATTATTCCATTTATGTTAAGTATGTAGTAATTTATTTATTTATTTTTAAATAACATTTAATTAATAAAATAAATAAATAAATAAATTTCAGCGTGGCGAAACTGTATGTCGACGACTTGGAAATGGTTGAAAAAATAACCAAAAGGCCAAAAAAATTCTTGCCTCTGTGTGACCAGTCCGCAATCGCAGCTCAAAAAGTTATTATGAACGACGATGAAATTCCACAAGAAGAACTTCGACTTAAGCGCAAAGTGCACATCAGGATAACCGGAGCACCCTGGAAAATAAACGACGAGACTGATGGACAGTTGGTGTCAATCACTGGTATAACTGTCAGAATATCCCAGCCCACTATGTTGACCAAATGCAAGCGATATTCGTGCAAAAAATGCAGCTATGTTACTACTTATCAGGTAATCTGCTTATATTTTTAAACTAAACTCATGAAATTTTAAAATACTTGGATAAAAATTAAGCTGGCTGACAGTAAAAAATTTTTAGAATTTTTGTTTGATGAAAGAATTATTGCAAAAAAATAAAAATAAAATTTTACTTGTAAATGTATGATTGCATCGCAGCTTAATTGGGAGACAATGTCATATTCAACTAACAACGGAGAGTGCGAATCGTGTTACAGTAAAAGTTTGATACCTGTAATCAGTCCAGACCTAGAAGACGTCTATGACTACCAGGAGGTAAAAATTCAAGAGCAATCTAAGGGTGAAATTGAAAGCTCGTTCAATGTTGGCATGCAAGTGGTGTTGCTTGATGATTTAATTGATAAGTGTAAACCTGGTGATGATGTTGAAATAAGGTAAGCATTTGATATTTATAATTTTGTAGAATATAATACATTTTTTTTTTTTTTTTTTTTTTGTGTAACAATGAAAAGTAATGCAAGTAAAAATCTCCTTGAATGATAAAAATAAAATAATTAGAGCTAGGATTTTTGCCTTAATTTCAAAATAAAAATTAATAATTTATGGTGTCAAATTTTTACAATTACGGCGGAAATATAGGTCACATAAAAAATTTTCTTAAGACTAATAAAAAAAGTCGCAATTTCAAAATTAACATTTTTATAATTAGAGAAAATTTAAATAATTTAATATAAATATTAATCAAGGCATTACGGTGACAATGTTAGTCGTATAAAAAAATTATAAAAAAAATTTCTGGTAGAAAATTAAATTTTCCACAATTTTTTTTACAATACTAATATTTTCGGCAAAAATCTTGGATCTAAAAATAAAAAATTATTAAAAATAAATTGGATTTGTTTTTATTTTAGTGGTGTTATCACAAGAAGATGGGGCCAGCTTGAGGAAGGCAGAAGAATGGAACACACTACAATTATGATCGCAAATAATGTTAACGTACTCCACAAAGTTATAAATTCAGATTACAAACAGGCTGAAGTAAGAGAAATTTTTGACAATTATTGGAAAATTTATGAAAACGATCCTTTAGTTGGTCGGAATAAAATTTTAGCATCTATTTGCCCTCAAGTAAGTATTATTATTTAGTTATTAATTTAAATATTATTTCATTAATTTTTTCTTAAAGCTCTATGGAATGTTCACTGTAAAATTATCACTGGCAATTATTTTAGCTGGTGGTGTTCCTCGGCTAAATCAAACAGGTATTTTAAATATCTATACAAATTATTAAATTATTAAAATTAGATTAATACAAATAATATTTCCAGGCGTAAGAATACGTGGTGAACCACACCTTCTGATGATCGGCGACCCTGGAACGGGTAAATCTCAAATCCTACGTGCAGCAGCTAAATTAGCCACGAGATCAGTTTCTACCACGGGAATAGGCACAACAGCTGCTGGATTGACAGCAGCAGCGGTGAAAGATTCCGACGGATGGCACTTGGAAGCCGGTGCGCTGGTACTCGCTGATAAAGGAGTCTGCTGTGTGGACGAGTTCTCCACGATGAGCGCAAATGATCGAGCTTCAATGCACGAGGCGATGGAGCAGCAGACAATATCTATAGCCAAGGGTGGACTTGTTAGCACTTTAAACACTCGTTGCTCGCTTGTGGCAGCCATGAATCCTGTTGGTGGAAAAATTGTCCCAGATGAAGAAGTCAAGACTCGCATTGGTGGCCCTTTGCTGTCGCGTTTTGATATTATTCTCTATCTTCAGGATAATAATAACAAAGATTGGGATGAATTGACCACTGGGCATATTGTTGACAGAAAATGTGAAGACGAAATTAATTCAACTAAAAGGTTTTTATTTTTCTAAAGAAATCTACCTAAAAATTTCTTTCATATTTTTTTCTTAAAATCAATAATTTAATTCCAATTTTAAAAGTAAGATTGATAATTATCACAAAACAAAATTTGAATCTTTAATTATGAATCTTAATTTTAAAATTACAGTGAAAATATTAGATTTTTTTTTTTTAATATCATAAGAAACCTTTTTTTTATAAAATTAAATTTTTAGCAACTTTTGTTTAAATTATTCTTCTATAGGACCAATATTTAGCGACAAAAAATTCGGTCCTATTTGTAAAAATAATTTTTTTTAATGATTTTATAGAAGTGCAAAAAATCCAATGGTTCTATTAAAATCGGAAAACTTGTGGAAGAATGAAAGTCTGAGAGAATATTTTGCATACGTTCATTCATTCGATCCTGTGATATCTCCAGAAGCAGATCAGATATTGAGGGCTGTGTTTTTATATTTGAGGTCTGATGCAAGCAGATATGAAGACAGGACAACTGTTAGACTTTTTGATAGTCTTCTCAGGTAGTAATAATTTTTTAATTTATTTTATGTCTAGAATTTTTTTTTTGTTAATAATATTTAAGATTTTTATATCAGGTTAGCAGAAGGACACGCGAGACTGATGTACAAAAAAACTGTTGATGTTCAGGATGCAATTGTTGCTGCCCAACTTGTGGGAGTTGTACCGATGAAAATGGACTCTGGTTGTCCGTTTCCTGAAGATCCGCAAGCGGCTTTTGAAGAAGAGGGTAAGTTAATTTTATAGATTTTCCTTGTCAAGTTTAATAGTTGAAAATTTTTAATTTAAATTCTCTGACTATAATTTATAATAATCTTAATTTTAAAATTGAAGCTTTTTTATTGGTCTTAAGAAAAAATTATAAGACATTTTTTTAATGAAATTGAATTTTAAAAAAATTTTTTTATACGACCAATATTTTTACCGTAATGCAAAAATTTGACTCGATTAATTATTAATTTTTATTTTGAAATTAAATATTTTGGCCCCAGTACTTAATTAATATTATTGATTAAATTACAATGAATTTTTTTTTCAGCTGACGCAGTATTAAAATTATTAAATACAGAATATTTGACTCCACCAAAAAGTCTTTAATTTGTGAGTACTTAATAATACTAAGTGATTATTTTTAATTAATATGATTGTAAATATTCTCCAACAAAACTTAAAAATTTATTTTCGGGCATGAAATTTTTTTTCCATAAAGTGTCTTTTAAAAATAATATTAATATTTATTGACTTAAATACTTAACATACAATAAAAATATAATAATATTGATTAAAAATAAATATTTTATTGAAAAGAAAGAAATGAAAAACAATAATAATAATAATTGTTCATGACAACACACTCACTTAATATATTTTTAAACTCTTTATACTTAATATTTATTATCAATTAATTAATTAATTAATATATAACCGTTTGATTATTAACTAAACAATTAACTTATAAAATATAGCTAAAAAGTTCTATTGCCTCAAAAGAATATTTATTGAAACAATGATTGATTAAAAAATTAAAGGTGATATTTGATAATGATTGAAAATTTTTAAGTAGAGTTCTCATAAAAAATAATAGACATTTAAAAAGATAACTATTATTTGGATTTAGTTGCTTGTAAAAGGCTAAATTTTTGAATGGATTATTAATTACAGATAATTGAAGTATGCAATGTTAAATTATATTTTAATAACGCGGTTGGTTTGTATTTGCTTGCATTTGTGCGCGAACCGCACTTGCAGCAACATTACCAGCAGCCGATTGGACGTGTTCGTTTCTTAAAAATGTTGTTGTAAATTCCTGTTGAGCTTTTGACATGCTTGCACCAGATGAACGGTAGATGCGATGGATCTGTAAATAATAATAATAATAATAATGTTTTATTTACCTTTTCATGGTTTCATATCATTCTCACCAATAATTAATTTATGATGATACGTATTTAAGTTACATTCGAAAATGCTCTATTTCTAGATACATAATTAAGAAATGACCTTGTATCTTGTAAAATATTGACATTTTTTAAGATATAAGCTCACCTTGACATTACACTCATCGAGACTTTTCATTTGAGTACCCACATCATTTTTTGATATATTTTATATATTTCACAAATACCATATATATATATATATATATATAAAATATATGAAAAATGTCATGTGGGTACTCAAATGAAAGGTCTCGATGAGTGTAACATCGGGATGAGCTTATATCTTAAAAAATGTCAATAATTAAGAAATGACCTTGTAATTTCTTAATTGTTGACATTTTTTAAGATATAAACTCATTTTAATG
>CAJNRD030001123.1:1371847-1398609 GCA_905319865.3 Cotesia congregata | reverse complement strand
TATATATATATATATATATATATATATATATATATATATATATATATATATATATATAAAATATATGAAAAATGTCATGTGGGTATTTAAATAAAAGCTCTTGATGAGTGTAACATCGAGATGAGCTTATATCTTTAAAAATGTCAATAGTTAAAAAAGTACAGTACAATTTAACAAAATCCATTAATTAATAAAGCAAAATTTTATTTATTTATAGTTCACAAGTCACGGAAGTCACATAGTGACTGCAAGGTTGCTAGTATTTATTAATTTATGAAAATCGATTTGTTTTATTTAATTAAAATAAAATTGCAAGTCTCAATAACGAGGCGAGTATTAATAACTGGGTCTTTTTACCTTATAATTTATTAGAGCTTCTATAAATGAAATTTTTTAAATAAATTTTTCTTGCTACAATTTATTTGTTAAAAATATTCTAAAAATTGTCAGATGTATCTCAATTACAGTATCTTTCTTTCTAAAAATATATTAATAAAAAAATTGAACATAAAATTTTGTTCTTTTCAAGTAAATAAACAGAAAAATTTTCAAGCTCAGGATTTTGTCATTTTTATATTATTTAAAAAAAGTAAATATCAAAAATAATTTTTTTTTTTAATTAATAACAAAAATTTTTAAACTATCAAAAATTATTTTAATATTACCAAAAAAAAGAAGAAAAACAATTTTTTTTAAATAAATAAACAAGAAAGTTTTTAAATTAAAATTAAATATAAAAAAAAAATTCTTCATTTATTAATAAGAATAAGAAAAATAATTATTTTAAAAAAGAAAAAATTAAACAAAAGGATTCCCCCGAGGGGGGGAACGAGGTGGCGATTACCCGATAGGCTAGTTTTATCAATTCACAATTTTTTGACTATACGTCGTTTATCAGTTTATTCAGCAGCTTAATTTCGCCTACTCCTCAACCGGAACGGAAGTTGCATTACTCTTCCCCGGAAGAGGACCACCTCTTCGCCACAGGTGACCACTCCTGGATTGCCAGACCTTCCACGCAGAACTCCTTTCATCGAGGATTGGCGGCTAAGCCTTTCATCATCAGTTTTGTGCTTGCGCACGAGTTTAGGACTGTGTCCCTTCATTAGCTGCTCCGGAGAGCTTAGTTGCGGAAGACTGCGTGGTAGGCATGATACCCCTCGTGAGAGAAGACCAGTGGCGCTCCAGGAAACAACAGAGAGAAACAAGCAGAGAGCTGAGACAAGCGATGATGGTCACACTGCGACGAACCTCTAGGCTTCCAACATGACTCGTTGGAGGTGCCCGGGAATTTATATTCCCAAAGCTTATATATTGAAACTACTCTATGAACAACCACTTGCGAGAATCATCTACCCTAGCGCCATCTTCTGGATTTTATGGAAAAATAGACAAAATCAATAAATTTAAAATTTAAAACTTTTCTATTTTTTTTTTATTTCTAATTATTAGTGTATAAATTTTTTTACTAAATAATAATAATAATAATAATAAAATAATAACAAAAATTATTTTTTTATAAATGCAAAAAAATTTATATTGAATAAAAATTAACAAAAAAAATTTCTAAAATTGAAAAATTCATTTTTTTTTTCGTCAATTACACAAATAAATATTTTTTTGGTGTAATCAATCAAAATAAAAGCACAAATCATTTAATAAATAAAAATGATACTTTTTTTTCATCATATTTATTCTATAAATTAAAAAAAAAAATATATTTTTCAATTTAAAAAATTGTATTTTACACCTAAAATATTGATTAAAAAAAAAGTTTCTTTAATTTAATTTTTATAATATTTTATAAGTAAAAAAAAATTTTTAAATAAATTTTTGTTTAAAAAGCTTAACAAAATCTAAAAAATGTCACCATGATTCATTTATCATTAAACGAATAATTTTTTTATCATATAATAAAAGACAATAATAATTTTGTCGCTTATAAATTTTTATTTTTTATTTTTCTTTTTATTAGATTAAATTAGCTTCATTTATGCAAAAGCCAAACTTAGAAAAAATACATGATACATACTTAATTTTAATTTAATCATACATTAGATATCAACTTACCTATGTAAGTGATACAAATGGACAATGATTTTTTTTTTTAATTTTAATATTGCGTTTCCTTATGAACTATTTATGACCCAATATTCAAGCTACAAAATTTGCACATAAATAAAACAGTAAAAAATAATTCCCAATTTAATTGCGTAGATTTAATATTACAATTTTAATAACGCGATTTAGCCAATAAAAGTTTACAAAATTCAGTTTAAATATCTAAATTAAATAAATAATAATATATATGTTCTTTTTAAAGATCTCTAGGCTCGTTAAATTTACAATTTCTGCCGGTAATTTCTCCCACATACATATTACAGTTGCAAAAGATTTTTCCATTATTAATCCATAAAATAAGAATAAATTAATTTGTATTAATTAGAAGACTCGATAGTTAATTAAATTAATCGGATCTTAAGAAAATAAGATCTGTTAAAGAAAGTATTTTTGATCCAAACAGAACATCTTTCATTCGGAAGAGAAGCTTTCAAAGTGTCAAACTTAAGCTTGACGATTATATATATATATAACTCCTAAAGTCGAAGCATTCTTTGATTTTGTAGACGGCGCTGAATCTAAAGGAGTTGTAAGAGAAATGATAGAAATTTTGATAGACTATACTAAAAATTATAATAACGATTACAAAAATTGCGTCGCGGATTTTATAAAGGCGGTCAATAATCAAGTAATTAAAGAAAAAATAACTTTTACTGGACCTGTTTCTTTAACGACACAAGCTATATGGCTGTCATGCTCTCCTTTGGTAGAAGAATTTAAAATATCTTCTTTAACAGTTAAGTTTTATAACGCTCTCGGTATTCATGAGTGACTTTAATTGAATTATTTTATTATTTTATATAAGTGTAATTTATACCTTTTTTATGTGTTAGAATTTTTGTTAAAAAAAATTGTTATAGGGAATTTTTAATACGCTATTAATTAAAAAAAGAATTAAAACAAAATTTATGTAAAATTGGATGAATTTTTCAATACCAAAAATTTTAATCAAAAAAATAAAATTTTATCACTGAAGTTAATGAAAAATAAATTTTACAGGCTTATCCTTTGATAGAGAAAAAATTAAATGGCTCAATTACTGCTGGGTACTACTTATACGAATAATTTGTTGAAAGTTAGTCAATTGGTTATTAATTTAGAGCTAATTGCAATCTAATCAGTACTTTAATTTATATATAATATATATATATAAACTCTTTATTTTATATATAAAACGATGTTGTAGATATTGCAAAAAAATATGGCTGTCAATGCAAATTATTTGCAGATGATAAGATGTTATATTACAGCGCTAAGAATGAAACAGAAATAGAAAATGTTTTAAATAAGACACTAGAGGATCTTGGAGTGTGGCTTAATGTTAATTCACTTAAACCAAATGTTAAGAAGACTGTTTGTATGCTAGTTAGAGATAGAAGAAAAAGGAATGTTAAAAGTTTAGAATTGTTTTTGGCAGGGGAAAAGATTGTGCAATGTAGTCAAACTAAATACTTAGTGATTTTTTATAGTCATACATATTATATTATTAAAAAAATTAATACTAGAATTAATTTGATGTACAGACTGAGTAGTTATGTAAGTGATTACACAAAAGTATTAATTTACAAATCGATGATCGCTCCGTATTTTGACTATTGTTCAACTCTTTTGATTAATATTAATGAGGAATATGTGTGAAAAAATTACAAAAATGTCAGAATAAAGCGGTGAGAATAATATTAAGAGTAAATAGATATACGCCAATTAGATGTATGCTAGATGCACTATGTTTTCTGTCTGTTGAAGAAAGAAAGAATTAAATTTAATGTGTGTGTATGTGTGTGTGTGTGTTTGTATATAAAATGAAAAATAACTTGTTACCAGAATATTTAAATAGAATTGTTGTTAAGAATGAACATAATTATAGTACAAAATACAAAAATAGATTGTTGGTACAAAGAACAAGAACTGTGAGTGCTCAAAAAACAATAAATATGTATGGTTTTTCATTATTTAACAAGTTAAATATAGACACAAAAAATGCAAGAAATTTAGTAATTTTTAAAAAATTGTTAAGAAAAGAAATAAGAGAAGGAAAAATTTAAAATGTAGACAGGAAGCAAGTGTTGATCTGTAATAAAAGATCTAAGATCTTTTATATAATTTTTATGTATATATTGTTGCTTGAAGCTATATAAATAAAGAAACTATTATTTAATAATAAATTAAAAATAAAAACTTATAATGAATGGCTCAATTTTTTGATAGTGTCCTATAAAAAAATTTTTCGTAATTTTAAAAGTAAGAGTGATAATTATCACTAAACAAAATTTAAACCTTTAATTATAAATTTTAAAATTGCAGCCAAACATTTTTTTTATAAAATTAAATTTTTAGCAACTTTTGTTTAAATCATTTTTTATAGGACCAATATTTTCGACTTAATATTAAAAATTTGAATAATTTATTTCAAAATTGCGGTAACAATTTTAGCCCTACTTATTATTTGTACGACGAAAAACCATTCGGTAGATAGAACTTGCGCAATGTATCAAATAAATTAAATTTCTCTGAACAATATTTATAAAGCTCTTGGGATTTAAATAATTAAAATTGATGTATATATGTAATAATGACAGAATAGTATTAGATATTTTGGGGTTCAATCTCACTTTCCTAATTTTTTTTCAAAACATTGAATATAATTATTTGATATAAGTTACTGATTAATAAGCAAATTGTACTATTTATTAATAAATGTGCATACTATTTTGTAACTAACTATTTTGTTATTGGCCGTTGGCTGTTAGGTCTTGTTCAAAGAAATAAATAAAACAATTATATTTTTTTAAATTACTTTTATTCATTTAAAATGGCAGAGCGTGTTGATAATTGAGACCTGACATTTACAAATAATTCAAGTGCCAAAAATAATAAAAATTATTGCATAATTGATATTATTTTTCACCAAAATATTTAACCGATAATTAAAAATTTTTTTCCAATAAATTAATTATTAAACCAATCTATAAAATAGCACTTGAAAAATTAAATACCAGACCACAAATATTTTCTTACATCTTATAGCGAGCTTAAACAATATCCATCGTTTTTTATTATGATTATTCTTACACACCGAAATATAATAGTAATTAAATACTAAAGCTAATATAAATTTCCAGTCAACTACTGTATTTTTAACAATTAGCTGTGTTCTTTAATATTGATCACAAATTTTTGCTTCAAAGCTTTAAAAAAAATTTTTTTTTTTTTTTTTTAACAATGACAGAATTTCAATAAATATTTACATTTAACTCGAAAAAGTGTACTTTAGATAAATAAATTATTTTATAGACGAAAAATGAACAACACATTTTACATATAGTGCGCATTGCAATAATTTGTCACATTTATTGTTATGTATTATGCTTATATTATGTTTAATATTAATGATGATGATAATAGTCAATACTAATTGATAATGCACAAAAATAATTGTAATATAAAATTTATGATTTTTTTTTAAGTGATAAAATAAGTAATTAAAAAATAGAGCCCACCTTTTTGTCTAGGTGCGCAAAAGCGGTATAATACATTTTTAAAGCGTAAATAAAAGACTAGAGAGAGCATCGTGTGGCAAACTTAAATAATATTGAGCTACTGTTCTCATAAAGTTTTTTTTAATTATTTTTATGGTAAAAATATATATTACTATAAAATAAAAGTCAGAAAATAATTGAAATAATTTTGATCAGTGATACTTAAATTAAATTTAAAAAAAACTTTTTGAGAATGTCAATCTTAGAAATAAATTGTTGATAATACACAGCGGAATAAAGCAAATTTTTATATATATAAATATATGTTTGTTTGATGATAAGTTTTAAATGCAGTACAACAATGGTTGCAAGCACGAAATGGCAAGAAGTTTATAATTCAAATAATTATTATCTTGTTTTCTTCTTTTCTTGGTAATGCAGTCAAATTTATTAAGTTGGACACAAAACTGAAACAAAAAATTATTTTTTTTTTTTTTTAATAATGTAAATTATTGTTAAGTTTTAATTTTTTTAACTTACCTTTTAAAATATAGTCAGTCAATAATGTTGGGACTGTTGGACTGTCTTCATTGATAGCTTTCAATACTGAAAAAAAATTAATAAATTTATTAATGTCTAAATTAATTATTTATTCTTTAATTGATGTCAATAGTGACAATACACTGAGAGAAAAAATTTATTTTTAAATAAATAAAAATTTTAATGACAATAAATTAATTTGTTTAAAATTTTAAACTATTTTATTTCTTAGCTGAAGAAATAAAAATTTTTTTTAATAGACTTTTTTACCATATATGTATGCAAATATATATATTTAATAAATTGATAGCATGTTACATCTGAATTAACATTTTCGTGATTTTTTGCTATTAAGTTATTTTAAGATTAAAGAACAAGAAAGATACTAAGTCTTCACTATTTTAAGTATAAAAAAATCAATTATACAATTTCAAAGGTTAAACTAAGATTTGAAGAATTGTCAGCAAATATTTTGCCAGATTGAACTATTTTAAACTTTTTACAACTTAAAATCTTTCAAAATTCTTTTTAGAAATTTCTTATTCCTTAAAAATTAAAAGTTTAAACAATAAATATTGAAACTTTAAAAAAATTCACCGAGTAAACTTAATAAGTTTTTTGGCACAATTCTTTGAAATAATTTCTAGGGCATGTAAGTTCTCAATTATTTATACCAGCCAGTCACGTAGTTTCTGTATTTGCTATCAATTTACTTTCTCAAACAAGATAAAAAATTTTTGTTTTTCTTTAATAATAATCTATTGCAAAATAAAAATAAAATTTAGATCAATATTAGATCCAAGATTTTCGCCTAATATATTAGTAATGAAAAAATTTGTTGTAAAGATGTTAAGAAAAATTTTGATTTTCTACCAGAAATGTCTCTTATATAATTTATTTATACGACCAATATTTTTACCATAGTTTCTCAATTAAAATTCATAATAAATTATTCAAATTTTCTCTAATTATAAAAATCTAAATTTTGAAATAACAGCTTTTTTATTAATGTCTTAAGAAAAAATTATAATAGATAATTATAATTAAATAAATTATAAAAATTATTATATTAAAATTATAAATTATATCCATTAATTATTAATGATAATTTTGAAATTACGGCAAAAATTCTAGACCTCTATATTAATTACTAAAAATACCAAAAAAATTTTTTTCTAATATTTACTTTTAATTAAAACTTGTAGTGCTTGATTATTTGGCGGACCATTGTCTGTATGATATGGTATGACTGTGGTGAGATATTTAGATTCCTGAAGAGATCTGTGCTGGGGCAAGGGGCTGGTTCCATTGCTGCGCTTCTTTGTGACATGATGCTGCCGGCGTCGATTTTGCACAGCGAGAAGCAGAGAAATAAATTGATTCTTCAGCTCTTTTTCGAACTCCAGTTCATCCCTGAGAGCCAGCTCGGCAATCAATGTTTCGCTGAGCGCACCCACCAGAGCTTCCATTTCTCCCAGCAGTCCAATCAGCTCGTTAGATGACAATTGCTTTAATTCTGTCAGTAATATCCCAATTAAAATAATTCCTTGCAATTTACAATATAGAACATTTCCTGTATTTTAAATCAGAAAATTTTAATTAAATAATTTATACGCACTTTTCTCGTACAAAGGTGAACCGAGAACTTCGCGACTTCGTTCCAATACTTCATCGGTATCCAGCATTGATCCGTCAGTATCTGGTGACCTTTCCATCGATGGGCTTTCCTGTTGATTTAATTTTATTTTATTGTTCATGTTTTTACGTTTAATTCGGTGACAATTTTTTTTTCCGAAAAAATATGTGAAAAAATTTTCGGTCGTCATTCTTAATTTAAGTGAATTATATATACCTGCATAATGTCATCTATTTCACGCAGCACTTCTTCAGCGGTCTTCAATGGCTCTTCAGGACTATGAGTCGCATCGGTGCTACTTGATAAAATTAATGCATGCATATCTAAATCTGTAGCTACTGCTTCATCTTCGCTGCTTAAATCATCCATTTCGGGTCTAAAAAATATTTTTAATTATTAATACAACTTATTTTGGTGATCATAAAAAGATAAATTTTATTTACTCAAGAGAAAAAATCTTTAACTGAAGAAGAAGAAAATTATTTTTAAATAATTTATTTTTTGCAGATAGTGCAAAAAAAAATTTTTAATTACAGATTAACTACAAATCTGATACAATTTAATACAATAAAAATATATCAAAATTAATCCCTAGGAATTTATTTTTTAAAAATGATAATTGAAACTGTAATTTTTTTTTTTTTTTAAATAAAGAAATTCTTAAAAATAATTTTCTTCTTGGCTAAAAATTTTTTCTTTTAAAATTAATTTAAGTTTTTTGCAAATTTATAACTTTAAAACCATTAATTTTATGTAATTTATAATTAACATTAAAATAAAAATTAAATTTTGAATTTAAATATTCTTAAACAATAAAATAGTAATTTTAAAAAGCTTTAAAAAGCATATTCACACATTAGCAAAATGACAAAAATGACATGAAAAATAATAAGTGACATTCTAAAAACTTAATTTTATGTCAAAAAAAAAAATATCAAACAATTTTTTAATTTATTAAAACTTTTACAAATTGGTTTTACACCAGTTGAAAAAATGTTTTGGAAAAAAAAACTTTGTTAAGTAATTTAAAAAAAAAAAAAATTAGTCAATTTAAAATTTTTTAATTGTTCAATTATAATTATTAATGAAAGTTTTTTTTCAATATGAGGTGTATCCAGTTGTTTAAGTGTGTTAGTATTAGTATGTAGTAAAATAAATAAAATAATTACTTTTCCAATGATTCAACTGATGGCTCGTTAAGATTAAGCGACGGCAAATGCATTTTTCTAGCGTACGATTTACTCCAATCAATTGGTAAAATACTTCCAAATGTACCAGTTATTGTCCACCACATCCTTAAATTTAAAAAAAAATTATTAATATCATTATCATTATAATTAATTATTATTTTTACCAATTGAAATAATCCATTTGTTTAATAGATCATTTTAAAATGTAAAGTTTAGAAATTTTTTAAAATTCCGATTAAAAATTAAAATAAAAAGTAAAATGTTCATGTTAAATAATAAATACACCCTACTTATAATTTCAACTATTATTCACAGAGAGAGAGTATAAAAGAAACGGCTCTAGTGGAAGAAGAAAAAAAAACTAAACCATTCTTTATTCTTTTGCAGTGAATAATAATAATAATAATAATAATAATAATAATAATCAGCCATTTTTGTACCATGGGAATTTTAACTTGCATATTATTGAAACAGTTCTCATAACTATTATCAATATTTATAATAACAATGAATTTCTTCAAGTATTTAATTAACATTATTACGTAAGACTGATTAATATGAAATGCAATAGATAAATAACTAGTACAATAAAAAACATAATAACTAAATAATAACAAAGAAATGTTTTTTACAACTAAAATCTCTTATTACAATCAACCGCATTTATCAACCAATACCGATTTTTCGTTCCACATAAATTTATATCCATCCCTATCATTATAAACTTAACACCAGCGATAAAATACTTCCGTAATAGTTTTCTTTGTTGCTTTTTAATCTCTTTTGTACTTGAATATTCATCAATGCAAATACAAACTCATAGTTACCATAAATTAAATATCAAAAACTAAACACAGAAAATAAAGATAAATTTAATAAGACTCAAAATAATTCCCGACATTAAGCAAAAATAATGTTTTTCCTCTCCAAGAATAAAATTTCATGACATTAAAGTTAACACTCGATAATTGTTTAATTTTATTTAATAAAAAAATTGCATTTATAGTTTTTAAAAATTTCTATATGTCAATATTTTTTTCTCATTTTTTTTTCTATAATTTGTTTATTAGAAAAATTATTAAATATCTGCTAAATTTATTTTCATAAAAATTTCTCAAAAAAAGTGAAATTAAATGTTCAAATATGAGCAATAAGATGCTGGGAATTGAAATAAAGTATGACGGTTTAATTTTATGGATTGAGGTCAATCTCGCTCATTTCTCGCATTAATATATATAAAATACCAAGTCACGTGATTCATCTCGCTACTACTATACAAAATAAGCAGGAAACCGTGACGCGTGTCTGGTGTGCAGCAAAATAATAACAATAACTTAATAACACACTGTTAATGACAGAGAGGAGCAAAAGCGCAAATTATCTTCAGGAAATGCATCAATAAAATTATCCCTTCGTACAAATAAATTTATACTTTCAACCAATTACTATAATTTCTTCCCATGCCCTAGATTATTAATTATGTGATTTATCAATCATCCTCAATAAATATTTATTCATTATTCTTTATAAAAAATAAATCCCATAAATTTATTTCTTCTTTAAAAAGGAAAAATTTATTTCTTCTTTAAAAAGCATAAATTTATTTCTTCTTTAAAAAGCATTAATTTATTTCTTCCTTCTAAATCTCTTAACAAAAAAAAATCTTAAGGCCGAAAAATTTTAAATCCTCATAATAATAAATAAAATAAAATAAAATATTAATCCACTGAATTGAAAGCATTGATGCGCGCACGCGCGTTAATATTGACGTTGTATACGAATACGATGGGACGAGTATTCTTACGCTACTTGTATATATATATATATATACATACATATATATGAATAACAACAAATACAAGCAATATATGACCATATGTTAAAATTATGCAATTGAAAATAACGTTAAAAAGTTACGCAATAAAAGTTGTAATTTTATCGAAAAAAATATTCGAATAATTTATCAAATAATATTGCAGTTTAAAAAAAATATTTTATCATGACCCCATCATCTCTTATAACTGATTACGCATCAGTTTAAAGTATCAAGCTTAATTTACTTCGTTAAGAGCAATTAATTTTTATTAATGCATTAAAACAAACATTTTTAATATTGGAGAATTTAAAGAAGAAAGAGAAAAAAAGTTTAATTTTTTTTTGTGCAGTTGCAGGTGTAATTTTGAGCTCGGTGAAGCGACCATCGTATGGATGAGAGTCTATATCCTATATCCGTGTAAATGTATATGTATATATACATATATATGGGTGTGTATTGGTGTATAAGGACCGGAGGGTCGAGTGCGAAAAATACCTGCTTTAAAACGTGTTTCGGTTGGGTGATTTAAAGCCTTGCGATTATGAGCCTATTCATTTTCGAAAAATAAAATTCTTGCTGGGATAAAAAATAATTGAAGCTTTTTTTTTTAACTTTTATTAATAATAAATAAATAAATTTTAGTTTTAATGGTAATGATAATGAACTTACTGGCATTCGTTCATTATTTCTTCTTGTGTCCTTACTTGGACGGGAGCAAGAGTTTCAACATCAGTAGCATAATCTCGAAAGCAAGATGTTATTTTTTCATCAAATGTATTTACAAGATCTTCAAGACTCCCACTAAACGGGCTGAAAGTCCCTTCTTGGAGTATATCTGTCGTTGTTGTTGTTGTTTCGTGTGTCGGCGGTTCATTGGCATTACAATTTTCACCAAAGTTAACATCCAAGCTAGCGTCCAATAAATGTTCTACTTAAAAATTCAAAATAAAATTATTATTATTATTATTATTATTATTATTAAAATAATATATACTATTTTTCTAAAATAAATATTTCTAAGAACAAAATATCTAAAATATTAAACTAAAAGTTTTATATTTTTTATTTATTTATATATTTAATAAAAAAAAATTCAACATTATTTTATAATACACTTTTATTGGAACTAGATATTTTCTTAATTTCAAAGCTATATTTAATTATAAAAAATTGTTTTTAATTTAGTTTGCTTCACTTTAGTCACTTTGTTTTTTTATTTTATGAAACCAAAAAAAAAAAATCATTTTACATTTAACATAAATTTGATTTTTTTTGTAATTTTATTTTTAACATTTTTTTTATTCAAACTAATTGTTAAATACAGAATTTTTTATTTAGCACCAAATGCAAGAATTTATTATTATTATTATTATTAAATTATTAATATACCTGTTAATAAATTCATATTTTTCAATGTCGCCGTATCTTCTTCTTCAAAACGTGCAAGAGGTGCCTCAAATTTTAATTCGGATATTTTACCCGCCATGTCCCTCATTATTGACTTATTTAATGGTTTTTCTTATTATTATTATTATTCTTTTATCTGATTTTCCTCAGAAACACACCCCCAAAAGCAATACTTCTTGTTTTCTTCAACTAATTATCAATTTTAAAATATAAAAAAAAAAACAATATTACTTCATCCGAACATTATTTAGACACTGGCGACTGTTTTAAGTCAAAAATAGATTATAGTTTTTTAAATAAACATTTATCGGGAGGACTTTCCGCGGTGAAATTCACAGAACGACTGGTTCGACTGCTAGGCTTAAAAGAGGGGATGCTTAACTCCCAGTGACTCAGAAGGGGGATACTCCATTACACCCAAACTTGTCTATATATACTCCTATTTATGGCTATATATGTCCAATAGTTGGAGGGGAACATCAGACCATTTGGAGCCAGATCTTTGACGTATAAACCCGAAGTGCCATCGAAAGAATTTTAGAAAAAAATTAAGATTTTTTACCAAAATATTATCAATTGATTAAATCAATTATTAAAAATTGATCAATTATTTTTTCAAAATTAACTTTTAATTGCCAAATACTCAAAATTAATTATGCAAGGGAGTTTTTTTGGATCATACACTCCTGAACAATGACTGCAGTATCTACTGCAAGTAATTTTGCGGGTAAAATTATCAATTGTCGGTATTAAATACCGACAGTAAGACAGTATGGAATTTATCTTTTTTAGTATTTATTTCTTCTCGGATTAATTTATGTATAATTATTGCGCAGGTCGGAAAATTTGAATAAAAAAAGTTAAATACGCACATGATAAAAATAGAATTTAATTATGATGAAACTGGCTGTAAAATTAAAAGGTAAAGATAAAAAATATTTCTTATTACAATTTTATAAGGGTTGGACTTAAAAATTTTTTTAAATTTTGTTACGCTTGATTTCTTCGAGTTGTTTTTAAATTTAGAGGGGCGTTATTTATAGTTTGTCTTACTAATGTCTAACAGTGTTCTGTTATCAGTTAGTCTTATATTATTTGAGCGGAGAAATGCATTGTTTGCGCCAGTATAGTACAAATTTATAAAGGTTACTTGCTGACATTTGAATAATGTGAGTCAAGTGTTTATGTTAGTTTGTCCTTTATTTTTCTCTATGCACGAATAAAACAATCCGGAATTGGATAATCAACATGAAAATGTCTTGTAGGAAATATAGTATGTAGAACTCAGGCCTACTAAACTTTCGTGAACTCCATACACTTGTTTTAAACATTTAATGATTGAAAAATATTTATTGCCGCTTTTTTGATTGGTCTTTTTTTATATTTAATAAATAATTTATTTGTATAAATAATATTTTTAATGAGTAATGAGAGAAAGTTGAGATTTTATTACTGTATCAGGCTCATAAATTTGTTTTATTAATTTTCATGGCCGTTTTTATCGAACAATTGACACATTAGTCAGAAAATAGGCTAGTCGTTAAATAGAACAACAGTAGAATTTTTTTAATAAATATTGATAATAATAAATGTGTAATTTTAATGAAAAAAGTTTGAATAAAAAAAAAATTTGTTAGAAAATTAAGACGAAGAATTTTTTACTGTGATATTATTAAAAATTAAACTTGAATTTTTTGTAAGGACAAAAAAATTTTTAAATTAAAACTTAATTTTTACCTAAATAAATTATTAATGAAAAGTTCATTTAAAAATTTTATTCTGAATCTTCAATTTAAAATTAATATTAATAACAAAAAAATAAGATTATTTGGCAGCTGAAATGGACGTAAATTTCTCAAAAAAAAAAAATTTTATAAAATAATATTAATAATAATATATAACTTCTGGTACAATAAAACAATGACATCAAAACGAATGCAAAAGTAAAATTTCATTAGTTCCGTCTGAGAGAGTAGGTCATTTTTGGTCTAGACTGATGGTGAGGTATGCAAATTAAAGTTTATTTAATTTAATAAGCTTTAAGATGCAATTTACAAAAATGTTACAAGTTATCGCATTCATTACGTATTTCGCAAAGAAAAAGTAAAAGTTTCAATTTTTGAGGATTTTGAAGAATTAAAATTTTTGTCATTCCTAAACTATTTAATTAAGAAAAATATATATAAGTATGCAAATTAAAGCCTATTAAATAATTGATATATTATCAATAATTGTTATGTACGGAAATACAATAAAAGTGAAAATTTTTGTAATTTTTGAAAATTTTTGAATTGCTGTAATTTCTAAACTAATCGACCGATTTCGCTCATCTTTGAACTTAACCTCGTAAATCGTCCTAAGAATGAGTACGTCACGTTTTATTAAGATCCGTATAGAATTGCGGGAGTTCGAGAAGAGACAAGGCCAATTATATCGTGTAAATATATATAAACTTTTTGAACCGTGTGCATTCTCTAAATTCTATATTCAATTTCTATGAAATCTACTAAAAATTGATCAACATTGGATATAGTTAATTTCATTAAATTAAAGAGGACTAGCAACCTTGCAGTCACTATTTGACTTCCGTGACTTGTGAACTATAAATAAATAAAATTTTGCTTTATTAAATAATGACTTTTCTTTAATAGCACTGTAATTTCTTAAATATTGACGTTTTTAAAGATATAAACTCAGCCCGATGTTACACTCGTCAAAAGCTTTCATTTGAGTACCCACATGCATTTTGATATATTTTTCATATATATGGTATATATAATATATATAAATATATGAAAAATTGATGTGGGTACTCCAATAGAAGGTTTTGATGAGTGTAACATCGGGATGAGCTTATATCTTTAAAAATGTCAATAGTTTACGAGATACAAGGTCATTTCTTAATTATTGACATTTTTTAAGATATAAACTCATCCCGATGTTACACTCATCAAGAGCTTTTATTTAAGTACCCACATGGCATTTTTTATATATTTTATATATATGGTATTTGTGGAATATATAAATATATGAAAAATTGATGTGGATACTCAAATGAAAGGTTTTGATGAGTGTAACATCGGGATGAGCTTATATCTTTAAAAATGTCAATATTTCACAAGATACAAGGTCATTTCTTAATTATGTATCCAGAAATAGAGCATTTTCGAATCCAGAAATTTTGCTTATTCTCTTAATAATATAGATTATTTTAGAAAAAAAAAAAATTTATAAAATTGAAAGATTTTATTCAAACGAAGTAGAATTATTTCCAATGTCAAATAAAAACAATAAATTATTATAATAAATAATTAATTGCTCCTATAAATAAAATAAATTATCAGTACAATAATTAAGTCATATCTATATACAATATACATATAAGTTCACAAGTTTATTCATACACATTACACGTATAAATATATATTTAAACCAATATAACGATTAAATTGTTACAAGGTTCGCAAATCGATTGTTCCCGATAAAATAAAACCTACGTAATATAAAAATCTCCAGCTCGTGAAGTATATATATGTATAAATATATCAATGTTAGGACCCTATAAACAATCACTTTTCCGATCGATTAATCCGAGATAATCTTTTAATTAAAAAAAAAATAAAACAAACTAAAAAAATAGTTCGAATGACTCAGCCGATAAATCAGTATGGAGAAGTCATTTATCAAGATCGGTGGTACACTATTGAGTCCATTTTATTTTTTTTTTTCTTATAAAGTTACACTCCAGTAAAGCTGGTAATTGGTGGCCACTTAGAAAAAATAACTAAATAAATTATAATAATAAAAATTACTAAACCTTTCTAATTATTTAATAATTGCTGTTTTACACACGTAGAATTTTTAATTTGGGGGAAAAAAATGTTTTTTAATTTATAACAATTAAATTAAAAAAAGTGTGAAATTTAATTAATTAAAATATATCCATTTATCTGTAAGATGTGCAGATAGTTTAATTAATTTATCGAGTATATTAACTTTTAGTACCCTATAATCATGATAATCAACCGCTCTTACATTTATCAGTTTAATAATTATTTACTGCATAATTTATTATTTTTCAGCACTATAATAATTATAGGCAGTAAAATTATACATTTTAAAATTTATTTATAATTTTTTTTTTTTTTGATGAATTATTAATCGATTTCGACGTAATCCATTAATATTTATGGAAAATAGAGAATTGATACTGATTATTATTATTTACTATCACGATAAAATTATAGAGTAAAATGAGGACGTTTTTATTATGATTTTTTTATTTAATCTTTAGGTCGTTGATTTAAACATTTTTTTTTATCAGTTTCAAGTAAATTGTTGGGTGACGCCAATCTAGAAAAATTCTTAGGATCTCTTGTATTTTTTTTCATTTTTCTATCCTGAAAAATTTATCAATGAAAAATAACTTCCTGGATTATGAAAAATATTTTACTTTTAATTTTAAAAATTTCAGAAAAATTAGCGATTATGTTATTTTTTTTTTTTTTTATAGGAAAAATATTATAATTTTCTCTAAATATTTGTTTTTTACCGCAAAAATAATTAAATAAAATTAAATAATTTATTCACACTAAGTTACGGTAAGTTTATTTGTCGTAAAAAGTTAATTGTTTATTCATTTAATTTTCTAATTACAAACCACAAAAATTAAATAGAAATTAACCAAGTTAACTTTTAATAATCGTTCCTTAAACTACACGACGGAAAATTTATGGTAATATCTACCTAAAATGATGGTAAAATTCCGAATATTGACATGATGGCAATCACTGTGATCACTGATCAGTATCATTAATCATCATGATTATAATCTTAGACATTAATCATTGTAATACAAGCTAATACTAGTTATCGTCGCGGATGGAAAGTGAAGCCGATAACCATTGGTAATGGTCCATTACCATCAACAGATGACATCGATTATCATCTTGAATTTAGAAACATTATAAACACTTGATTGTATTTAGATATTTGTAATTTTTTCCGTAGTAAATACATTCAATTTTAATTTAAATAAATTTAATAGTTTGTATATAGATAATAATGTGCTTTACATTACTGATACCGCGTTACATACGCTGTATAAGAGTGTATAGGTCGGCAAAAATACCATATTGAAAAAACATAAGGCCAAATAAATTTTTTTTTTTTTTTAATTAACGTGATTATGTTTTAGAAATATAATACTGCAAGAAAAATGTATTTTTTGGAAAATTTGAATTTTTTTTTTTCAAAATTTGATTATTTTTTTTAATTAAACATTTTTTCAAATAATTACTTGTTGCTATTTTTAATTCTTTTTCAAAATTTCAATTTTTTTTTTAAATTGAATTATTCCAAAAATCTGATATTTCTGATTAAAAAATCTGATTATTCAATATTTTGTTTTTTTTTTCAAAATTAAAATTTTTTTGTCAAAATTTAATTAATTTAAAAATCTGGTTTTTTTTTTTTTAATTTTTTTTTCAACTACCAAAAAAAAGTTCTCCAAAATTTTATACTAACAAAAATTGATTTTTCAAAATTTTGTTTTTTTTTTTTATCCTAATAATTATTATTATCTCAAATAATGAATATAATTTAAGGATAGAAATAGTTTACCATCCCCGTGATTTTATTCAATACCATCAAAAATAATAAAATTATATCATTAAAAATAATGAGCAATAGTAATTATTACCATAAATTTCTTAGCGTATTTAAATCACATAGTAAAAAACGTATCCTTAGTATAAAAAAATCCTTCCTTAATTTTTTTAAGACTAAAAAACATTAAAATAAAGAAATTAAAATTTGAAAAATTTCTATACCAATAAAAATTTTTTTCTCTACCATCAACATATTATATGTTAAATTGACACCTTACACGCGGACTTATACCTCAAAAAAAATGAAGCTGCGTGCGTAATAACAAATAAATGATCGCAAAGGACACAATACATAAAATATCAAGTATGCAATATTAATAAAAGCGTTAATCAATGGATATTGAATTTAATCGATCTCAATTTATTCAGCAAAGGGTTCGTAATCCGTGAGTTAAATAATAATGTAAGTACCAATTTAAACGAGTGCTATCACATACATTAGCTGATGCGTCCGGCTGCATCAGTTGACTCGTCGGGCGACTAGCATCCATACTAAAGCCAAACTCAAACTCAAGATATACAGATTGTCTTATCAGTTATCATTTATCACTTTCACTTTTTTACAATCTGTCGCGATTGAGCGAGATAATACGTAATTAAAATTAATCTAGACAAATTATCGGAATCGATAAATCTATAAGTCGGATTTTGAACCGATAACTTAAAATAGTTTTTCCTTAAAATATACAAGTTTTTTTTATAGAAATTGGCTAATAAATAAATAAATAAATAAATAAATAAATGAGCAATTAATTTGGTTACGTTTTGGGAATTTTCAGCTAAAAGTTGACTTTTTCTAAAGCTTTAAAAGGTACCACATTAAATAGTATTTGTTTTTTTTTTAGAAGTTGTCCTTGATTTTAATAGTTGTAAGCTATCCTCGACCTTCACTTAAACACACCTCTACCACGATCTTTGTCTACGTTATTCAAGGAATAAGGTAAATAAGGAATAACATTTTCATTAAATTACACATATACTTAACTATTTTTTTTTTTTTAATTCTGCGGTATTTATACTTTCAGTAGTATTTTTTTATTTCTGCAATGCTCTAGGCGATTAAAAATAGTTAATTAAATTTTGATAGCCATTCTCATTATTTTTATTGCACTCCTTTTGGGTCTAAGTGTCGAGCTGAGTTATTGGTTCGGTTTTATTGACGCAAACCAATCAGAATTCCGATAGAGGCAGTTCTATTATTTTTTATTCCAATAAAATCAAAATTTTTAGAGTTAATCGCTATTTTCAAAGCCGTCGTGCATGAATGATCAATTTCAAGGCGGTCCAGTGAGAAAAAGGGGCTGTGTATTATTTATTGTATTAAATTATAAATCATTTTTTTTTACTGAGTAATTTTTTATTTTTATTTATTGGTTTATTTAAGAAGGTTGGGATTTTTTGTTTATTCAAGATTCTAAAAAGAAAATTAAAGTAATCTAAAATTTTTTAAGAGTATTTCAGTTAAAAAAAAAAAAAAAGAATTACTTAAAAAAATTTTTATATTTTTTTTTTTCAAAATTTATTTTATCAAATTTTAATATCTATCGTTATTTGTAGAAAGTTATGGATAGGATTGATAATAAATAATGAGAAAATACAATATTATTATCCAGATAAAGTGATTCAAATAGAATCTTCATTTTTAAATTTTAGCAATTAATATTATTTTTTGTTATGGTTTGCAACTGTTAACACATCAATGGTTTACTCATTTAACAATCTATCTATTAAATTTATAATTAATATTAATATTGATAATATAGAATATTTATAATTAATGTAATTTTTTTTTTTAATTAATAGTAATACTAATATTATTATTGTATTAAATATGAAATCACTATGCTAGCTATAAGTCATCTTGTTATAAATCAAAAATTTTTCTTGTTTTTATATACTAACTGTTGTATTATTAACCCTGTTAATGGCCCCTAGGCTGTTGGGTTTGTTTATTTAAATAAAATAAAATAAAATAAAATAAAAGAATCGTATCGAGAGAAGTGTCGTTTCTTGACAGAGTTTAGTCGCAGACTAATTATAATGTTAAAACTATTTTACAGTGAGGTTTAAACCTCTGTATTGTTCTTAGTAAAACACATGTTTTTTTCTTAACTAAGACCTATTTGGTTGTACTGTACATAGTAAGATAAGGCGCCCTTTGTACAACTCAAGTACCTACAAGAATTTTTCTCTTGAATCAAGTTAATTTTTTTTTTCCGTGTAAGGTCATAAAATCAAGCCTATACAGGATTTCTTATTCTAGCTGCACAAATGTGCCTTAAATGTGGTTTTCACATTTAAAAGCTTATAAAATAAAATATATTATGTTTCTAAAAACAAAATATCTAAAATATAAAACTAAAAATTTTGTAACTGAGATTTATTTTTGCTCAGAAAATCCAACATTATTTTATAATATACTTTTATCGGAACTAGACATTTTCTTAATCTCAAAGGTATATTTAATTATAAAAAATTATTAATGTTATTCTCATTTTTATCCATGGCTCATAATACATTCAATAGGTTCTTGTTTTAAGGATTAAAAAATTATTATTAATTTAGTTTGTTTCACTTTTATTACTTTTTTTTCTTATTTTATGAAACCAAAAAAAAAAAATCATTTTACATTTAACATAAATTTAAGATAATTTTGATTTTTTTATAATTTAATTTTTAACATTTTTTTTATCCAAACTAATTGTAAAATACAGAATTTTTCATTTAGCACAAAATAGAAGAATTTATTATTATTATCATTATTATTGATAAAGATAGATATAGTTATTATTATAATTCTAAGCCGAATACTCCCGATCCAAATTTTCTTGAAGAATGACTAATTTTTTATTATTACTTCTTCACCATAATATTTTATCGGTATGAGGTCTCATACCATCAGAGAAAATTTAGGTGAAATTAAAAAAAAATATTAATGATTTTTAAAACTACAAAAGTACTCAAAAAAATTATTAAAATAAAAAATTTTATTATTATTAAATTATAAACATGAATATCATCAATCGTTACGGATGAATGAATTTATGTATACAATTAATTTAGCAACAATATAACAGACATTAAATATTATCGTAATAATATTTAAATCAATGTATATCGATATCGCTCTTACATATCTACATTATACCAATATATATATATATATATATATATATTAATTACATGTCTTCAAAAATAAGTTACATCTGTCGCCTCTACCATAAATTATCTACCCAACAATTATAACAATAATAATAATAAGAGTAGTAATAATAATAAACAATCAACTAAGAGACAAAAAATAAATCAACCTTTCTATCAGATAAAAAATCATATTTTCGTTAGATCGCAAGGTCTGATCCATCGCCAAGATAAAACTTTGAACCTTGAAACTGTTAGTATTAAAACTAAAAATTCCATATTAGTAAAAGTTAAAAAAAAAAAATTATAATTTAAATAAGATAAATTTTAATGAATTAAAAAAATCAGTAATTTTTTATCGTAACAATGTTATAATATTATTATAACAGTTTATTTAAATTCTGATTGAACGATCATAAATGTTAGAGAGTGATCATTAGATTATTCAGTGAACATATAATAATATAAAACAGATACACGAGAGGCCTTGAATATTTGATCATCGGTTTAATGCGTACGTTTTATCCACAATCGTTTCATAACGAGGAACGAAGGGACATCCGGTCTCCTATGATTAATGTACCGTTAATTTTTTACAATCGGATGCTGATAAGATTATATTTAATTAAAGGAGCTCAATGCAATATCACCCGGAACAAATTTTTTTTTTCATTATTTTACAATAAACTTTTATTTATTTATTTAGTGCCCCTGAACTCACTTGGGGTAAAAATGTTTGTTGTGCTTCTTAGATTACGTTACATTTAAAATTGTAAGGAAGGAGTCGAGTTATAAAAGTGAGTGTCTTACTGCAAGCGGCCAGTACGACGAATATTACAAACGAAGCCGTTGTTTTTAATTTAACAGACGGGTCGTATGTTTATAAGTTACTCGCGATAGCTTATCATCCTTTTAAATAGTATTGCTATTAAATGCTCTCTTTTATAAGTAGAGAAGATAGATAGCACTGTTTGAAATTAATTGTTCAAAAAATATTTTTTTATTTTTTTATTTTTTTATTAGTAGTCTAGTTTTTTTTAATCCGTAAAAATGGCTCAAGTTATTTCTGGAAAATTGACCAATACTCATATATCTACAGTTGGGTTCACTAATAATGAAGATTATGTCAAACATAAAAAATTGACACGTTATTCGGTAATAATTTTTTATTTTTTTTAAAAGAAAATTAAATTTAGAAATTTTAATTTTGTAATTAAAATTAATATTTTTTTTTTTTTTATTTATTTAAATTATGAAAAAATTCAATAAAAATTTATTCTTTCTTAATAAACTATATAAATAAATTTGGCTGGATTTTTTAAATTATTAATTTTTATAAATTTATTTTTTAAATTGTTAGTAATTTTTTTTTATTTATTTTAAAGAAAAAAAATTATTTTTAATATTTAATAAAAGCATTTGCAAGATTTTTATAATTATAATAATAATTGTAAGCATATAATTTAAAAAATTACATTTTTTATTAAAATTTATAATTTTCAGTACAATATTTTTTAATAATGTTTTAATTGTTTAATTATATTTTTAATTTTAGTTGTTATTAAATTAAAATAATAAGCATATAAATAAAACCAATAAAATTAATAAAATGATATTATATAATGTTAACAAGTTATATTAAAATTTTTTCATAAAACAACAATAACAAATTATTAATAATTAATCTTTTATTATAACGATTAATTAAATAATTAATAAAACAAGTTTGTGCATACTAAAGTGAATATTTTCACTAAGTAATCGTCATAATTACTGAGTATGTAAATGCAAAAGCCATCTGCTTAATAGAATTGTTTATTGTCATCAAGAACTTGATTTAAAAAAAAAAAAAACTTCGATTAATTGGAATAAAACTTAATTTTTTTATTTTTTCACTTCCGATTTAATTATTACAGATCATTTAATGATTTACCATCAGATTAAATTGAACTTAAGGCCTCTAATTCGTAGAATATAATTAATAATTCAATTTAAAAATTAAAAATAAAGAATAACAAATTTTTATTTAAAACAAAATTAAGAAAAAAAAATTTTTTTTAGAATAATTTATTAAAAAAAAAAAAAAATTTACCATTTATAATTATAAAAAAATTGTTTAACTAATTAAAAACAATTATTAAAAAAAATCAACTATTACGATTAAAACAAAATTAAGAAAAAAAAATTTTTTTCAGAATAATTTATTAAAAAAAAATAATTCAAAAAACCACAAGCAATTATTTATAAAAAAACCAACAATTGTTTAAAAAAAAAAATGATTTATTTAAATCGAACTATTAACGTCCAATTATCATAACAGCTTCTGTATTACGCAAAGATAATTGTTACAAATAATGAGTCTTGGAAAAAAGAAAATTAATCTTGTCTTAAATAAAAATAATCCATTAAAACTTACAAAATAATGAGGTTGTCTAAAAAGTTGTAAAAATAAACAAATTAAGGATGATTATTAGGAAGAAATACGATATTTATTGTCAAGATGTCTAGTAATGAGTTGCGTGCGTGTATAGTTGGGGCCTTGAGTCTATAACTTATTCGTACTTGGTTTTGTTATTATTGTATTATTTAATGTCTCTTTTGCATCATTGTATTGTTAGTACACATAATATATTTATAAGACTCAGATATGTGTGCAATACAATAGAATAGTTGTTACATATAATAATTTAAATTATTAACGAGAGTAATTTATTACCGCGAAACAATGTAGGCCCATAGTGTATTATATGCACCAGCATTGCAATTAGATCCGACTTGGAAAACTAACTTGTTAACTTAGCTGGTATTGAGTGAAAGAAACTAAAGACAAACAGAACAAAGATGTATATCTGCATACATTTCATGCCCATCAATTTATACTATTTAAAATATTTATGTACATATATATGCACACACATTACCTTATTAGTTAAGCTCTTAACTTTTGAGTCGGCTGTTATGTGTAAACATTTATCACTAAACAAATAGAGTAAAATAACTAGAGAATAAATACAAATATAAACACCAAAATTTAGAAATAAGTATAATAAAGTTACAAAGGCCATCAGTAGAAGACTAGTCATCAGTCAAGTCTGGTCACAAGCCACTGACATAAAATAAACCATTTCATTCTAAATCGAATTGTCAATTGATCAATACCCACATTCGATTCAGCTTGATCCAATTAGTTTATTTTGCTGGTTTTTTTATCTTTGATACTGTACTGCCATGGGTAACTCATTTGGAAATCGTTCTAAGTTGGCAGACACAATGGATGAGGCACCGAGGGATTATTCCATCCAGGTAATCAAGCAAGAAGACAAGCCGGAGGTACTAAAGTTTCTTCGCCGGTTTTTCTTCCGGGATGAGCCGCTTAATGCCAGCATTGAATTGATACCCAGAGGAGAAAACAGCACTTGTGTTCCGCTTGAAGAGTACAGCATGTCGTCCATTGATGAGAATTTAAGCTTGAAGGCCGTTTCTTCTGCTGGGAATATTGTTGGGGTTCAGCTTAATGGTAAATATATTGATTTTTTATTTTTAATGTTTTAATTTTTACTGTTTGGAGTTATTTATTGGGAATGTAGAATTTATATTTTAGACGTCGAGTTAAAAATTTCTGGATTAAGAAATTTGGATTGAATGTACTAAATTTTTTATAATTTAGTTCTTATTTTGGGCGGATTAAAAATTCCGTAAGGAATTTGGATTGTTAAAGTAATGTTAGATTTATTTTTAATTTTGGACGGATCAAAAATTACTTGATTGAGAAATTTGGATAAAGCGTGATAGTAAATTTGCTAGTGTTAAAATTTTGAAATAAATATAACGTTAAAATTAATAGAAATTTAATTATTTTTAGGGTTTATTAAAAATAGCTTGATTCAAAAATTTGAATTAAAAATAATAGTAGATTTGTTGGAATTTATTTTTGATTTTGGTCAATTCAAAAATTTTTTGATCAAGAAGTTTGGATTAAAATTTTAAAATAAACATAACATTCAAATTAATAGAAATTTGATTATTTTTAGGGTTTATTGTATAATTAAATTATTGCGGAAGAATAACTCGATTAAGAAATTTGAAATTGAAAATAATAGGAAATTTGTTAGAATTTATTTTTGATTTTGGTCTGATCAAAAATTGCTTTATTTATTTATTGACAAATTTCACATTAAAAATAATGATAAATTTATTAGAATTAAAATTTACAGAATATAACATTAAAATTAATAAACACTCGATCATTTTTAGGATTTTTTTATTTAAATAAATTATCGTAAAAAATTTAATAAAAAAAAATTCTATAAATAGAAATCTGAAAAAATTATAAGTATACATTTTTTTAAATATTTTTTTTTTATCGAAAGATAAATATATAATTAATTCACTACCAAAATTTCAGATCAATTGACCGCACCGTTTTTGAGTAATTAATTTTCGAAATTGCATCTTTTACACGTAGAGGTATAGAGAGATGGTAAAGTTAGTATTAAATCTATTTGAATCATTCGAGTGGTACGGAAGATTTCATACTAACTTTACCATCTCTTTATACCTCTACGTGTAAAAAATACAATTTATTAAAACAATAGCATCAAAAAATTAGTTTGAAATATTTTTATAAAGAAAAAAAAACAGCTTTAGTGTTAATTAAGACTTCAAGAAAATGACAGTAATTTTTCAATTATAAAAGACCATAAAAAGTAATGAGCTGTAAAAGAGATTAATTGCAATTATGAGGTTCGGATTATAAAATACTAAAAGAAATATTTTTATATATAAATAAAATGTATGAAAAATTAAAAAACTTTAAGTATAAAAAAGTAAATTTAATCTTGAAGAAAAAATTAGAAGAAGAATTTTAATCGCAATTAAGAATAAATGGCTGAGCGTTGAAGTAAATTAAAGCGGTACGATTCACGGTAATAGATTAATTGCTCAATGAAATTATTCAACTGGACGTAATTAAAATTAAAATTCAATTCCCATTAAATTAAATCATCATTAAATAAATAAAAATAACAATTATAAAACTTATTATTACATTATATTTTTATTTAAATATAATCTAATCTTGATTTATTTATTCTAATAAATAAATAATTAATTTAAATGCGCATTAATTTTTTATAGCAATTATATAAAAAAAAAGTTATATAAATTTAATATTAAATAGATAAATACTAGATATTTATGCCAAAAATTTATGGACAAATAGTGAATAAAATATAAATTTTATAAAAATGTTCATTTTGAAATTATGGCTTTATTATTGGTCCTACAAAAAAAATATAAAAGACAGTTTTAGAAAATTAAATTTTTAATAATCTTTATTTGAGAAATTTTTTTACATCACCATTATTTTCACCTTAATATAAAAAATTTGTCACCATTAAGAAACGAGCTTGTATCTCGTGAACCATTGACATTTTTAAAGATATAAGCTCATCCTGGTGTTACACTCATTAAGACCTTTCATTTGAATACCCACATCAATTTTTCATATATTTATATATATTTGTATATATGAAAAATATATGAAAATGCATGTGGGTACTCAAATGAAAGCTCTTGATGAGGGTAACATCGGGATGAGCTTATATCTTTAAAAATGTCAATATTTAAGAAAGTACAGAGCAATTTAACAAATATCTTGTGAACTATTGTCTTTTTTAAAGATATAAGCTCACCCCGATGTTACACTCATCAAGACCTTTCATTTGAATACCCACATCAATTTTTCATATATTTTTCATATAT